>JANAVB010019798.1:5279416-5574416 GCA_029216955.1 Iris pallida | reverse complement strand
TAGGAGAGAGCAGCAGCTAACAGGAACATGGTGGGAAAAGTTTTTTGAGGTGCATATAACATTACTCTTTTTAAGTTTTTTATTGATAAACATAGATAAAAGACTTCTTGGAAATAAAAACTTCTAACTGGTAGACACCACACTCATGAACTCCTCGTCCATTTCAAGTGCTGCCATGTACTCCGGCAGCAAGCACACCTCCAAGTCCACGCTCCCTCCCCCCTCCCTCCCCGGGTACGACGACACCTTCCCGTCGAACTTGTTCGCCGCTCCGCTCCGCAGCGCCACCGCCTTCCCCCACCCGAAGTCGCACCCGTACATGTCGAACCTCGGCGAGCTCCCCATCATCACGCTGCGCTTGTCGAACCCGCTCAGCCCGTACACCGCCGGCCTCTCGTGGTACTTCCTCACGAGCCCCCGGATCGCCCCGTCGTCGTGGGACCGGACGGCCTCGTGCAGCAGCGCGGCCGCCCATCCCAGCCCGTGGCGCAGCAGCTCTCCGACCGTCGTCGTGGTCGCCATCGGGTATATCGAGTTGCCGAAGTAGTGCGGCGAGAGCGGCGGCCGCAGCCTCCCCCGGTTCTGTATCGCCAGCCGGCAGCTGGTCGGCTGCTCCTCCGTCATGCCGCGCGCGCGCGTGATGGAGCGCCACATGAGGGAGGACAGCGCTTGGAAGGAGGAGATCGTGTCGCCGGCGCCGGCGGCGAGCTCGCGTTCCGCGTTGGCTTTCGCCTTGAGCTTCGCGATGGAGTGGGAGGAGAAGTGGAACATCCTCTCCCGGAGGAGGGGCGGCGCGAACCTCTCGAGGAACTCGCTCGGGTCGGCGAACGGCAGCTTGACGGGCGGCGCCTCGCCGTCGATGAACCAGCGGTCGTGCACCGGAGGCTGCGACAGCGCGAGGCTCTCGTTGTTCCCGGACCGGGCGATCTCGGCCCAGGAGTTGAAGAAGTGCCAGAAGGAGGTGCCGTCGCCGACCACGTGGTTGAAGCAGAGCGCGACGAAGGCTCCTCCGTCGGCCAGCTCGGTGAGCTGGACCGCGACGAGAGGGATGGAGTGGCCGTCGTGGTTCAGCGCCAGGTTGTACGGGAAGAAGTCCTGGACGAAGGAAGGGACGTCTCGAGAAGTAGTGGCGAGCACTTGCGCGACGGTTACGCCGGCGGCTGACGCGTGGATGAACTCCGCGCCCCCGCGGTCGGCGCTGCAGTCGATGGAGACGTGGAGGCCTGATCCGTCGGGGGCTCGCTCGGTGGCGAGACGGCCGGCGAGGGGGTGGAAGTGGCGGAGGGCGAGGGAGAGGGAGGACTTGAGCTTGTGGGCCAGGTGGTCGGCGGAGGGGAGGGGAGTGGAGAAGAGGAGGCCCTTCTGGATGTAGTGGGCGGAGAGCATGGCGACGTCCCACACGGAGAGGGGCATGTTCTCGACCGCGGCGGCGGCGGCGGCGGCGGCGGAGTGCGGTGGAGGCGGCGCAGGCTTCACCGTGCATTTCGAGATTTGCTGGACCAGGGGAGTTGGTGAAGCCATCGTTGGCATTGCCCACACAATTACAATTGGTATGTGATCTACTACTGTAGAGGGTCAAGTGATGCATTCGTTTCCTTTCCTTCTTGTTATTTATACAGAAGAAAACATGGGTTAGTGCTGTCAATCATGTCAAATTTAAAACGACTTTCTTGTCTTTTGTGTGTGCAAGTAGAGTTAAAAAAAAAACATCAAGACTCAAGAAAAAAAAAAAAAAATTCTTGCCTTTATTTGTTGAGAAATTGAGAATAAAAATAGATTATTTATAAGTGCAGGGTAAAAGTTAATCAGGACTATCCAATTTTTATTAATTCAGGACTGTCATAATTTCTGACAGTCCTACATATTTTATGGACTGCCAGAAAATATGACAGTCCAGCCAAACACGAGATGGACTGCCTGAAAGCAGTCCATAATATTACTAGGACTGTCAGAAAATGACTAGTCTCTGATCAATTTTTGATATGTCCTTATAAATAATTAAAAAAAAAAGCTTTGAGAAGTTTGGCATTGCTACCTACTTTGACTTTATTTGTTGAGAAATTGCCTAAGTAATTCCTTGATTCAAGTTTGGTGGCTATATTTGTTGCCACTGTTAATAAAAAGAAGTTGTTGGAGACTTTCTTAGAGTCAATATTTGGTAGGTGAGTCTTGTTCTGCAAGCATAGGATTATTAATACAGTCAATCAAGATTAACTTAATATCAAAATTAAATTGTTCCTGCAACTTTCTTCTTTCTTCCAAAAGAATAGGATTAAATCCCAAAGTCACCTGTATCTTCAGCTTAGGAAAGTGTCCATACATAGCTCATAATATTTCTTCAAGATACAAAAATAAATGAGAAAAATAAAACGTTGCACCAGCCGGAAATCAAATCCGGGTGCTCTAGGCCATCTCCAACTAAGATTTATAAAATTGAGTTTCTATAAATTTCTATCCTAGTTGTTAGAGTTTTTACATAAGAATTGTATACACAAAAAATACTCTCTAATAATTCTCATTTCTATCCTAAGTAACAAATAAATAAAAAAATTAATTGAATGAAGTAGACCCCAATATATTAATTACATGTAGAAATTTTTATAGAAATTCTTAGTCCCACACTATTGCCATATATGATGGAAACTCGAATATAAATAATTGTTGTGAGTAGTTTTTGTTGTCTAAGCCATTGAATACATACTTCTATCATTTAAATGGTAGATGCATGGACCGCATTTTTGTTTTCATGTGAACTTTTTCTTAAAAAATTTTTAAGAGTTAGTCCATACCTAGTATACGTCAACCCTTATATTTTTGGATCCACTTCTGGATAGATGTCAATTCCACAAACATAAGACAACTCATATGCTGGATGGTTGTAATCAGTCAGTGGCAACTTTGGATTTTCTCTATCTAGTTCGTAGTCGGAGACGAATTATACATCTATCAGTGAGAGCAATTTAATGTCTACTAATTCGGACCTATATGAATATGACGGTTGGATAGAAAGGGTTTTATTTTTTTTATTTTTTACATTACAACAGCACTTTAGATACAAAGAACTCGTGGTTATATGGAATGCTTTTGTAAACTCGGCAAATTGATTATATATCAATCCTCCACAAATTAATTTTTTTCTTATGAAGCTGAGTATGCAATACTTAGGGTCTGTTTGGTTAGCGGAATTTCTCCACGGAAGTCAGTTTTTTTTTGGGAAGTGCACTGTTTGTTCTCTACTTTCGGTGTTTGGTTCATCCATGTAGAGGAGACAAGAACTCCATGATTTGACATTGCAGAGTTCTTGTCTCCTCCATTTTTCTTCCATCTCACTTCTAAAAAAAAGGGAGGAAGTGCTCAATGGAACTCCCAAAGAACGGTGGTGGTGGCGAGAACGCTGCGACGACGTCGAGATCCGAGACCTCCGCAAGATTCGCGACCTCCACGAACGTCGAGATCCGCAACCTCCGCGACATCACCGAGCCACGGGGTCGAGCTCCGACGTCGACCTCCACGAACGTCGAGATCCGCGACCTCCGCGACATCACCGAACCACGACGTCGAGCTCTGGCGTCTCCACGAGCAGAGAGAGGGGAGATGGGAAGAAAGGATTTTGGAATATGGGGAGAGAGAGGGTCCGTATAGAATGAGCTGTTGGTTTTGTAAAGATTGTGGTTTTGTAAATAGCAGTTCATTTTGTTAGGTTTTTTTTATCGTAATTAATATAATTATTTTAATATATTTTATTATGATAATTAACATAATTAGGATATGTTGAGTTATAGTAATGGATTTAAATGGGTTTAAAAGATTCTTTAATTGTTAATTCGATAAAATAATCTAATTACAATTGATCAATTTAATTTTGATAATTTGTTTAATTATGATAATTAATTTAATTTATTTTCATATATATATATATATATAACTGATTTTGTGTCAGTCAGTTGTGTAAAAGAAAATTTAATATTTACTAATTAAATGAAATTATTTGGAAAACAAAAATGGTGGTAATCATACCTATGTATACCATATCTCCCATCAACATATACTTTTTTCAACATCCACTTACAACAACCATCCAAACAACCGAACTCCTTTTTTTCTCCACTTTCAACAACCATCCAAACACTAAATCCATTTTTTTTTCCACTTGCAGGAGACAAAAAGTACTACATCCAAACACATTTTGGAAAGTACTACTTTCACACTTTCAACTGCAACTCATCATGACGTAAGTGTCACTTTCACACTTTCAAAGAGTTACATCTATCCAAACAGTCCCTCAGTGTAAAAGATGACCAAACTTAGAATTTTTTATTTTATTTTTTTATTTTTTAATCAAGGCCTGTGGACAATGTCATCCAGTCAGTCTTGGCCGTAGACAACGCCACCCAGCCGCCTCCGTGGGAGTGGGGGACTAGAAACGTGCCCTCACCAAACTAAGAATCACCACATTAGCAGTTAGAGAATTGATATCTTTTGATGCGTCCAACATGAGAATCTAAACATGTTACATCTCTGTAACTTCTGCGCTGCTCTTATAAGTCAGTCCAACATCATATGCACAAGCCCTGCCAATTGACTAAAAATAATAAGAAGAAGAAACATTACGTGGGTGTATTTTCACACGAAGAATCTCCGAAATCACATGTTTGTGGGGCTGCAGGCTGTGCATGTGATGTAGGTTTCTTGGATAGAAAATCTAATACAAAAAGAGTGGATTACTTCATATCCATAAAATGAAATTGAAGAATCAGAAGAAAATATAGGTAACTAAACAAATGTCATACTTCTCACACTACAACTTGAATCTAAAAATGGTTGGGATTTTCCATGAGAAATGAGAGCAAAGGTGTCTTCCTGGGTTTTGAATTCAGGATTTTCAAAGTTCATCCGAATAATTCCTTAAAACTTTTGAACACTCTTCACTCTTCCAAACTCCTTTCATAAAAGAGTTATTCGTACAGGAATCATAATTCAATTTATGGTATACAACATATATATATACTATAATTTCTTATTATGTGCCGGGGACGAACACACTATTTTTCAAAGTAGAAGAAATTAGACGAGAACCGAAATGAAGGTACAACCCAGACACGATTTTTTTTTTTTTTAAAACATCGAGCACAACGCAAAAATAATTGGTTTTTACGTGAAAAATCATTACGGAAAAAAGAAGAAGAAATGATCGAAGTCCAATTCGAAAAAGCCTTCAGTGCTGGAATAAAAAAAATTACACCAATTCTTTTATAAATTCAAATTCCTTCACCGATCCATACAAATCATCACAACCCTTCTAATCTCAATGGAAATAGATTACAATGAGAAATAAGGTTACTAAAAACAAGATGACGAAAAAGAACAAATGAATAACTTCTCGAAGCGATATTTCTTAAAATTAACTTTTGAAACTCGGTTGATTGCACAATTGAGAAAACTCTCTTCTTATGTTGTTATGCATGGAAATTATGGTTATAAAACCCCTATTTAAAGCTCCTTATTCCTAAAATAACCTGGACCATTGATTTAGACATTCAACCCTCAACATGATCTACAGTGACTGTACCGCTGAAAGGGTACTTGGGTACAGAACAACAATCCCATGCTCTGGGAAAAAAAAAATCCAATATCACCAGTGTACTGGTAACGATATTCCCCTGTTACTGATATAGTTATGTCTAGAGTTTGATACGTGCTCAGACCGAACTATCTTCCCTGCCTTCAACTTTCCGGGACACAAATGATGCTCGTCATACTTTGGAATGTCCTCTATATAGATTGAAAATTCCATCCAACACCTACATTATTCATAGTGAGCTCGCTATTTCAAATTAGGGATGTCAACGGATGCTTATCGGTACGGATAGGACAATATCCGTATCCATATCCAATTTTTTTTTTGTAATGTCCGAATTCAATCCGATATCCGAACGGATATATCTTTTGACACTTCGAATTCGTATCTGTCTAATTTAACGGATATCGGATAAAATCTGATTCGATCCGATAAGCTAAAAGAAATTCGAATCTACATATTATCTTGTTATTATCCGAATATCCGAAATTCGAAATATTAAAATTTAATTATTATCCGAATATCCAAAATCCAAAATTGACAAACTATGATAATCTTTACAAGCAATGACAGAAATATTCATAAAAATTGAGATAACCAAAAAAAATTCAATATGTAGAGACCAAAGCAATAATCAATCAGCTACACAAAATGATTTTATGTCCTACATTGCAGATTCAAGCGGCTACCCAAAATGATTTATGCTAATATTGCATATGCAGCTTCAAGCATGGATTCAGTTAGCAACCAATCAGCTGGTGACACAAAATAATCTCCCATCTTCAATAATTTATGCTATGCATTGCATTTGCTTGTGCGATCATGAGAAACAGTGTTGAATTGTTGTCCATCTGCATAGTATAAAAACATCATAATAAGTATTACAACAACATTACAAGTAGAGACCATATTTTCTCCAAAAGCTAGTCATTGCTGATAGTTCCCAATGAGTATTAATTACCACTACAAATTCTTTTACTGGAAGTCAATTTCTAAGAAGTTGGCAAACAATCCAAATATCAACTTTCAAAAATTGTTGACAATGAAGTGCAAGAAATCCACTGCAAGCATCTGTCACCTGCAAATACAGATGCCAAACAAAAATTATATAAACTGACATTGCCATGTGCTGAGATTATAAATACAGTTGCATTTCTTCAATGTACAATGTCAGTTTATGTAACTTGAAAAGTTTGGAAAAAAATATAAACTGACATTGTACGTTAGCAAAATTTGACGAGGGTAAGCACAATTTAACTACAAACTGACATTGTACATTGAAGACATGCAAAATGCAAATGCAGATGCCAAAGAAAAATTATGTATCATAATCTATGAGACCAGTTCATGAGAGCTTCAGCTTTTTCACTAAAATTCTGTTGTCTGAAGATTATAACTAACAGTGAGAACGAGCTCAACAAGCTCTAAATGTGTGGCATACAATCAACAATGTCTCATTTCCCATTATGTTCTACAGTTTCACTTTTTGAATCTTTCTTCTTCTTCACCTGAATGCCAAAAGCTTTCTCCCTCTCACTCCATACAACCATTGTTGTTAGACATGTTGCTAGTGTCATATTGTACAACATTAGGTGGTACCCATGGTTGACATTAGAAGACAAAGGTCCTCCATAAAATTTTATTATAAGATTTTAACTTACAGGGAAAAGTTTGAGTCAACAAGATTTCAATTTTATTTCTTTTAATTGTTATTTTCTGTTGAGAACTGATAAGGGATTTAGTCCCACATTGGAAAATGTAATATGAAGAGAAGCTAGACACCCTATTGTTAGAAATATTATTGTGCCATGTCGATTCATGAGATGAAGAACATAAATTAAATTGATTGCGGAAGCGTACCTGAATCCATTGCTTGGCTTGATGGATGTTGAAGCGATCGACTCTTTATTGGGTTCGATCTTCCAACTTGCTACGACCCTTAATGACAAAAGTGAATCCGAATCCTTTGTCCCTAGTCCTCTATATGTGAGGGACTGCCATATCTGTGACAGTCCTCTGTGTCCAAGTCATTTATCTTTGAAGCAGCCTGCCTTACCAACTTATCGGTCATTCTCCGATTCCTCCACCTTCAACAGTTTGGTACAAAAGAGCACCGGTCGAAGCCAGAGCTTGGACCACACCTTTCGCTCATCAAATCGACCATTGTAAGAAGTTGTTGAAGTTTGAGGAGCCAAGAGACTTACCTGCTGATCACTGTGACGTCGAAATCGACTGAGTATCAATGTGTTATATGGAGGACCACTTTTGTATACATTTTGGCATTTTGGTTATAGAGGACCACTTTTGTATACATTAAACTATGAAATATGAAGTCCAATATATGTTTCTTACTTTTATCCATGTGTTATATGTCTTTTATCTGGGTGTTATACATGTGTGTTTTGTGTGTTTTGGGTGTTATACATGTGTGTCATACATGTGTGTTACTTTTATCCAGGTGTTGTCTTTTTTAGGACTGCCACACACAGGACAGTCCTTCACATGTGTTGGACTGCCCTGTGTGTGGCAGTCCTTGTTAAAATGTTCTGTGATCTCCATGTGTTATATGTCTTTTATCTGGGTGTTATACATGTGTGTTTTGTGTGTTTTGGGTGTTATACATGTGTGTCATACATGTGTGTTACTTTTATCCAGGTGTTGTCTTTTTTAGGACTGCCACACACAGGACAGTCCTTCACATGTGTTGGACTGCCCTGTGTGTGGCAGTCCTTGTTAAAATGTTCTGTGATCTGATCACAGAACAATTCATCTAGGACTGCCACACACAGGGCAGTCCTTCACATGTGTTGGACTGCCCTGTGTGTGGCAGTCCTTGCTAAAATGTTCTGTGATTTGATCACAGAACAATTCATCTAGTACTGCCACACACAGGGCAGTCCAACACATGTGAAGGACTGCCCTGTGTGTGGCAGTCCTAGATGAAATGTTCTGTGAATTAGGACTGTCACCCCCCGGCAGTCCTACATTGAATTAGGACTGCCAGGGTGCTGGCAGTCCTAATTGAAACTTGTTGTTATATAAATGGCCATTCTCCTGTGTTTTAGCACGGAGAATGGCCATTCTACGTGTAATTTAGCACGGAGAATAGTCATTACAGTGTTAAAATGCAGGAGAATGACCATTCTCCGTGTAAATTAACACGGAAAATGGCATTCTCCGTGTTTCTAACACGGAGAATGGCATTCTCCGGGTTAATTTACACGGAGAATGGCCATTCTCCGTGTTAAAAACACGGAGAATGACCATTCTCCGTGCTAAATTACACGGAGAATGGCCATTCTCCGTGTAAATTAAGATGGAGAATGGTCATTCTCCTGCATTTTAACACTGGAATGACCATTCTCCGTGTAAATTAAGACGGAGAATGTCCATTCTCCGTGTTAATAACACGGAGAATGCCATTCTCCGTGTTAATTTACACGGAGAATGGTCATTCTCCTGCATTTTATGGTCGGTTGAAACTTTGGAGGGCCATAACTTTTGACTGGGAGGTCGAAACGAGGCCCGGTTTGTCGCAAAATGAGCGTATTTTCGAGGAGGCTGAAAGTAATAGATTCACCGTTAGACGGCCTTCCGGAATTTTAGAATCGCAAAAAAAAGATGTTTGAACCTCCGTTTTAGCAGTTTTGTCGAAATTTTAGAATCGCAAACAAATAGTGGTGGAGGAGAATTTTCTAGTCGAATGTGGGAGTGTTCTTGAAAGAAATTTGGTGGAGGAATTAGGATTATAGTGGTGGAGGAGAATTTTCTAGGGTTTTGGGAGAGGGAGAGAGAGCTCTTCTTCTTTTTCTTTTGGAGGAGAGAGAGAGGAAATGATGAAATGGGAAGGAAATGTGAGTTTGGGGGGTTGGGCTGCCCCCTAGTAAAATTTGGGCTGTCCCCTAGTAAAATCTCCACCAAATGGGCTGTCCCCTAAGTAAGGGCTGCCCCTTAGTAAATGTGGAGGTGCCCCTAAAAAAAACCTTCTTTTTTTGTACGGGTTTAGAAAAGGTGTCCGCGGGAAGCCAAAACAAGGGGAGGGAAATTTTTGGGAAAAATCCCGCTGGAATATTTCGTGTGAACACCCAATAATTTGGATTTGAAGGTTTCTTTTCTAACTTTTTTAATCTGCTACAAATAAATACAGTTGTCAAATGTTAAATTTACAACATTTATCCTAAATCATTGTAAAAAAAAATGATTCACAACATTTAATTATTAAACGTTGTTATCATCAATATTTTACAACGTTCTCATTAGAAACATTGTTAAAGATCTAAAAATATTTTTAGAAAACGTTGTAAATGAAATGTTGTAAAATAGGTTTTTTGTTGTAGTGGATGCAGAAGAGAAAAAGAGAGAACCTTCTCTTTGGTGGCCGTATAAGTTGGGGACCATAATCCTAATGAATACACATATATATATATACATGTGTTTTGATATTTCTAATTTGGCCTCTCATCAAATTAGAATTATCTCCGGTATCTACACATTAATTCCATGACAATTATACCCTTAAGCCAATTTCCAAATAGACCACTTTAATTTGGCTTAATTATTTAGATAGCCCAAACACAATTAATTTTACATGTGTGGCCCCTAATTATTGAATAATTCCAACAATCTTCCACTGGACCACATATGTAACCTTATAATTGTGTTAACCTTAGTGAGCTCATAAATTGCTATCTTAATCCTTAGGGTATATCCGGACAATCTCGTCCATTAACCATATCAACATAGGATCAAAGCGGCATTCGTCACATATAGCGTAACTAAACCATCAATGGTCACATATACCAATATAGCTAAACAACATAGATCAATCATGGATGCGTAGTATAAAAATTACACGCAATGTGATCAATACATGTCTATTTCCAACTGGTCCTCCTTAACTTTAATGAGATCAATACTTTAACATAATGAAAACAGAATGAACTGAATTTCCATATATATGATCAGATAAATATCCAAAATACTTTAATACATAAATGTGTCCAAAATCAAATAGCACCCAAATACAAACTCCCACTATATTGTCATATTCTTAATTAACACCCATATGAGCAGTATGCTCATGAAAGACCCTGGATGATAATGCTTTTGTGAGCGGATCTGCTAACAGGGAGTTTGTCCTAATATGCTATATGAACACTATAACCATTCTGAATTCTTTCCTTCAACTAGAAGCTTTATGCCAATATCCTTTGACTTATACAAGTTTCTGTTGTTATTGGAATACAATACTGCTGATTTATTGTCACACCATAATTTCATGTGATCTTTCAACACCGTACTGTAGGCGCAGCCTTGTGACAATTTCGCAACCATATTCCCTGAATAGATACCCCACAGCATGTTATAAACCTTGCTTTCATGATGAAAGAAATTATGAGTGCATGTTTGACACTCATCCAAAATATATCTCCATTAGTCAGCATAACTTGATGTGGATCTCCTGCTGTGTTGGCATCCAACAAAATCGGAGTCGGAATACCTTATGATCTCCAGAATTATCCGATCTCCTACAAAGAGCATATAATTTCTTGTTCTCTATTAGTTACTTAAGTAGTTTGGCTGCTATCCAATGATCCATCCATATTTGCTTAAATATCTGCCTAACATCCTAATATGTACGCAATATCCTGACGCGTACATTCTTGAGCATACATTAGACTCCCTACAACTGATCATGAAGGAAAAATCTATTGTATTTTCTTAATTTTAAGGCTAACCTTAGGGCACTTGTTTGAGACCGAATTTGTCTCCTTTAACGAGAGGTGTCACCTGGTTTACAATGTATACTTCAATCAATATACAAAACCAGAAATTTATTTCTACTCCCACTGAACTTGTGATACACACAATCTTCAACGTGTTCATCTCAAAACCAAACGAGATAGTCACTTGTTAAAACTCAAAGTATCTTTAACGAGAAGTCTACTTGAGTCCATAAATAGATTCTGTCAGTTTACGAACCATATTTTTTTGGGTCTTCTGACATAAAGTTTTCTGGTTGCACCATATAAATTATTTCGTCAATGTTACCATTGAGAAATACCGTTTTGACATCCATTTAATGTAATTCAAGATCAAAATGTGCAACATGTGCTATGATTGTTTTAAGGGAGTTTTTCAAAGATACCGAAGAGAAAAACTTTTTAAAATCAATCCCAAAATTTTGAGTAAAGTCACCAGCTACAAGACGTACTTTATACCTCTCCACATGACCCTTCGAATTCTTCTTGGTTCTAAATGTCCATTTGCAACCAATGGACTTCATAACTTTTGGTAATGGGACAAGTTCTTAAACTTTATTATCTTGCATGGACTTATACTCCTTATTTATTGTATCAATCCAGTTTGAGAACTGGAACTTTCCATGGCCTGACGGAAGTTGATTAGATCTTCCAGTATCCACAGTCTTCCTCACGTTCCTAGAGAAATATGACAATATTATCCGAAATTATATTTCTCCTTTCTCTGGTGGACCATCTTAATATTACCGGTTCTTGAGGTTGTTGAGTTTGTTCCTTAGGAATAATTACCTTATCTTGAATGGGGTGCCACTACGTTGTCGTTGTTAAGGTATCTCAACAACGACTTATAGAGGTAATTTGACATTGTCTTATTGAGGCTCCGAATTCACTTCTTGATCATGACAGGTATAGAATCCTGCACATCGTCAAAAGTGATAGTAGGAATCGTAATTGATTCCTCCTCAAAGACAATGATCCTGACTTTATTTCTCCCCTAAACTCAACATCCTCAAAAACTGTTACACTTCTCGTCTCAAAATAAATTTCATTTATGTGGGACCGTATAATTATTAACCCATCGATTTGTCAGCATAGCCAATGAAGTAGCTGTTTACAATTTAATTTTGGTCTGTATTTTCTTTACACATTAATATAGTCATTAAAGTCTATAAGGTCAATAAAATCCAAATCTCATCAGACACAAATCGTTCAACTCTATTTCTAGAGATGTGATCTAACCGCTTATGTCATAATGAGATTAAAAAATATTTATTGTTAATTTTGCATTTAGTACCATATGACTCCACTTGCAAGGTATCATTGTAAGATGCAATAGTTTTAAATGAATATAGGTTATCATAAATATTAAGAAAACCGTTACCAATAATATTTGAATTTAAAGATAGACTAAACTTATTATTTCTAAATGAACAATGATAACCAGATTTGTCCATTAAGGAAACTGAAACTGAATTTCGTCTAAAAGACGGTACAATAAAAGTGTCTATCAAATCCAAATAATAATCGGTTTCCAAAAAATAACCTAAAATGTCATATTGCTTTCACTTCTACCGATTTGCCGTCACCCACATAGATGTATCTTTCACCATCAATTGGCTTCGGTAGCTCATACAACCTTGTCTATAAACACTAATGTGGGTAGTAGCACCAGAATCTAACCACCACGTGTTTTTAGGTACTAAATCTAAATTAACCTCAGAACAGACCAAATTTGGAATTGTACTTTTCTTTATACGACATGCATGGTACTTTATACATTTCTTCTTTATGTGTCCTGACTTGTCACAAAAGAAATAATCCTTAGTTTTATATTGTTATTTCTTTTGAGCTGGACCCTTAGCAGCTACTGTATTCTTTTTTTTTTTGCCCTTAAAGTTTATCCCATTAAACATGACAATTAAAATCTTATTGGCAGATATTTTAACAACACTAACTGTAAAGAGAACAAAGCAACAAAATAGACATGCTCTAATTAATAACTAAAACGTAAAATATAGTCAAACAAATTCAAATAATGGCGAACCCCATCTCAAGATACCTAGTACATCATTAATATCAAGTCTTTGGACAGTGATATTAACTGCAAGTGGTACTCTTGGTGTAGTGATCAAATGTTGACAATAAGTCATGTCAAATAATAAGCCTATCTTTGGATCGGGTTATTATTCACATGTAAACCGTATAATTGTCACACATTTATCACCATAAGTATGTGTGCAATTCGGCCAAGTATTAACCTTCCTTTGGTCCGGCTAATACCCGCATGAATATACACACACAAACATCTGACATCCCTCATAGACTATCTACGCAAGAGAGGTCACTTTGGCGACATCTTGTTTCAATGAGTCTACTTAGAATATTGGACAACTATTGCTAGTCATAAAAGGCACCAAAAATTAATGTTGACTAAATTTTACAAAACTAAATCATGTCCAAAAATTTATATACATGCATATTCATAAGATTATTACTCAAATAAAGTAATCAAAAGCATAATCATGAATTTCAATTTGGCAAAATTGGATATTATCACTATAACAAAATTCATGAAATAATCTACGGAGGATATGCATCCAAAGATAATATCAAATAATGCATAAGGATTACTTTAAATATAATAATCTATAGAAGGTCAAATATATGCATTAACAGATTATATCAAATAATCTATAAGGATTATTTTAAATAAAATAATCTACCGAAGACAAAATCCTAATTTTAATTTGAAAAACAATCATATATCTTAAAGATATCTCCTTTAATCATATGCATGTGAATTTGTTTTTGCATGAATTTATCGAAAACTATATTTCTGAATCCAAATCAATAACAATACCATAAAGAAAATGCTAAAACTGTTTTATACAATATTGATACTTAATCAGAGCTTTCCATGCTAATAATTTCTTTATATCCGAAACTATCACCTTTTGTTGCAATATTGATACTTAAACGGAATTGATAGTAACATGCCAGAATCCGTAAAGACCCATAAACAGAAGTTGCAATATTGATGACCATAAACAATTGGTAACCATAAACAGAAGTTGCAATATTGATACTTAAACAGAAGTGATAGTAACATGCTAGAATCCATAAAGACCCATAAACAGAAGTTGCAATATTGATGACCATCAGTAGATCGGTGACCGGAAGAAGCAAGAAATAGCATGTCTTACCAAATAAAACCACAAAGCAATACCTAAATTAACTCCTAACAGATCCAAAGATAAATACCGGACCCAAACAATAAAAAAAAAAACAATGATTTGATTTATATGTAAAATAAACCAACAGTATACATAAAGAGGGTTTTAATTTGTGGATCTTGATAGATCAACCAGAACCCTAAATTAAATTAGATCGAAGATCTAGGGTTTCTGAATAACAATAAATAAAAAATTGGATTCTAAACTTCGACCTCATAAATCAAACATGAGGCTCTGATACCACTTGTTAGAAATCTTATTGTGCCCTGTCGATTCATGAGATGAAGAACATAAATTAAATTGATTGCGAAAGCGCACCTGAATCCATTGCTTGGCTTGATGGATGTTGAAGCGATCGACTCTTTATTGGGTTCGATCTTCCAACTTGCTACGACCCTTAATGACAAAGGTGAATCCGAATCCTTTGTCCCTCTCTTTCTGTTGATGGGGATGCAGAAGAGAAAAAAAGAGAACCTTCTCTTTGGTGGTCGTATAAGTTGGGGACCATAACCCTAATGAATACACATATATATATATACATGTGTTTTGATATTTCTAATTTGGCCCCTCATCAAATTAGAATTATCTCCGGTATCTACACATTAATTACATGACAATTATATCCTTAAGCCAATTTTCAAATAGACTACTTTAATTTGGCTTAATTATTTAGATAGCCCAAACACAATTAATTTTACATGTGTGGCCCCTAATTATTGAATAATTCCAACACCTATAAGTAGTTGAGTAGCTCATCAATAAAATACACACAACAATTATTCTCTACAAGGTATCAGAGCCATAACGGAGAAAAAAAATTTCCTCCCCGTCCCCTTTCCCCACCGGCAGTCCCCCCCTTCCCCCCCCGGCAGTCCTCCCCCCCTACCGACGCCCCCCCGGCAGTTCCCCCCCCCCCCCCCCCGACGCCCCCCCCCCTCTCCTTTTTTTTCTTTTCGAAAAAAAACCCTAATTTTGAGAGAGAAATTATGTGGGTGGTTTTTCGACGACGGATGGCTGTCAAATGCTTTATTTGCATCTTTTGTTCCTAGATTACGCCCTCCGGAACAACAAATGCTTTATTTGTTTTCTGTTCTCGATCTGCTAATTAGGATCTCCATGCACGCGCCGGTGTTGGCCATGTTAACCGCGCATTCGTAAGGTCTCTGTTGACGACTTTACACGAAGACGACGACGACGACGACGAAGCCGACAAAGCCGACGACGACGACGACGAATCACAGTTGAAGACGCCATGGATTCGATCAGTGGTAAACTGACAGCAGACGAGATGAAGGCATTGGTTGATGATATTTTATCAAAGAGATTAACCGAGGCGACCCCACGTGTGATCTATACTGATGTGGATCCGCCACCCTACAAAATGGAGAAGCTGGACAAGCTGGAGACGAAGTTGGAAGAAACGTCCAATTACTTGAAATGGTCACGACAGGCCATGCGGATGCTGAAGGGCCGTGGCTTGGTTGGCTACGTCAATGGCCAAACCAAGGCGCCAGATGATCCCTCCTCCAAGGAGTTTGCTATTTGGGAGATTGTCAACAATGTTGTGGCTGGATGGTTGACGGCTTCCTTGACCGACCAGGTGTCGGGCAATGTCGAGACGATGGAGGCTGCTGCTGATATATGGCAGACTTTGAAGGATATGTACTCAGGCTCGGACAATCCTATGCGGGTCTTCTGTCATAGTAGTATCAAATTATTCAATTTATTTTAACTAATTGTATATATGTCTTAATAAGTTTTTTTTTCCTAATTAATTATTATTGTTTTATTTTAAAGAAAAGGATTTAATAATGTGGTTAAATGATTTATTTTTTTTATAATTGCATAAAAGCCATGGGTTAAATTTTGCAATTTCAAAATTTACATGGACACCTCATAGGGACAAGTGTCTCCTTGAGAAGTCTTGCATGAATCAGTGAGGTCAAAATTGTAATTTCATATACCATAAAAAAAGGGGTTTTATATAGAGAAAGGGAGAGAGAGAGGGCTGGCACCCTCACCATCTCCCCCTCTCTCGGTTCTCTCTCTCGACACTCTCTCCCTCTCTCGGTTTTCTCTCTCTCGACACCCTCTTCCTCTCCCTCACTCTCTCGGCTCCCTTTCCCTTTCCTCACGCCCGCGCACCCGCGCCCGCCGGCGAAGCCCACGGTGGCTGCCGCCACCGCCCCCGGTCGGTCGGCCCTCTCCACCGCCGGCACCCCCTCCCTCCGACCGGCCCCCTTCAACGCCGGCCTCCCTGGCCGCCGGCTCCGCCTACAGCCGCCGCCCCCTATCACCACCACCTCCAACACCACCATCACCATCATCCTCTTCATCCTCATCACCATTTCCATCACCAAGCCCTAACCCCTTTCTTCAAACAAATGAAAAAAAGGAAAAATTGGAAAAGAAGATGATGATGATGATGAAGAAGAAGAAATTGGAAGATGATGAAGAAGAAGGAAGAAGAGATTGGATGAGTCTCAAGCCCTAATCCCCAAATTAATTTTCTTAAGGCAAGCCCTCTCCCATCTCTTTTACTTGATTCCATTTTGTCTATTGTCATGTTTTGTTTGGATTTAATTCCTTTATATGTACAAATCTGGAATACATATATATGTCTTGAAGATATGACTCGGACACGTGTATTAGCAGTGATATGGATACGTGGACACGGTCTATTAGGAGAGAGAGTCTGAACACGCGAATCGGTCGAAATTTATATACGTTGAAATGGTTGTATTTGAAAGTAACTACAAACATATATTATTGGTAGTATTTCGGATGCACCGACATGATACTAGGACATAGATTGGACACAATGATACCCCTTTGTGTCAAGTCGGTGTATTGAGTTGAATCAAAATATGCAATATTTATCATTCATGGCTATGAGTATATTTGTATATGTAAAATAATTTTATACGAGTATGTCCTACACGATTGGACATTATAGGAATTGTGAAGTGTTATAGAATACGATTATAAACGGGAATTGATTTAAATAAATATATGACATATTTACACTTTAATTTGAAACATGGAGATTATATATATATATATATATATATATATATATATATATATATATATATATATATAAAATATATATATATATATATATATATATATATCCGAACTTGTGTCCTATATGGATTTAAGGTATAGAGTTGGATACGTGAAAATAGTATGTAAGGTTGTTTCGGTCTCCAATATGGGTCTCTAACCAAAATTCAGAATCCTTACTTAATAAACCACTCTAGAAATGTAAAGTTCTAGAAATTCCAAGGAAGGAAACCTAATGAATTTATTAGGAGAATTTTCAACTACTCGGAATTGACCATAATGGTCTGAAATTGGGTTGTTATAGTTCAAAAGGTTTAAATTAATTTAAGTTGAGCATAATATTAGCTCTAAAAGGTTTCATAGAAGGTTTTAGATTAATAAAACCTAGCATCTAAGTAAGTGCGTCTTTAGATTAATAATTTCAAAGGTGTATCGGTCAAATGGGATGTTTGGATAATTGAGATCTATCAAAAAAAAAAAAAACCCAGCATGTGTATGGTATAGAAAAACATGTATGACAACTTTGGACAAGGAATACTTAGTAGAATAAGTTAGATATCAATGGTATAAAGCTTCTTAGGCGTATGGGTCCAAAAGTGGAGTATTTTGGCAATTTATTTTTTAAATTCAGCATTGACATGATTTAGAATGCTTTCTATGATAATTTTTTTTTAAAATGGAAATACAACACAAATTGGTTAAGTACCCATACTATAGATAGGCTTAAGTGCATCAATCCAAATGGATATCTTAGTAAATTTTGGCTTAAGATTTATAATTCATCAAATAAGTAAAGTGTGCGTTGCAAGGTTCGGTTCTCATTTATTATAGCACTACCTACACTAAACTAGAACCAATATTCTGTTTAGGAGTTTTCGTTCTAAACTATAGAATGATCAATATCTTACGAATAAGTTACTTGAATAAGTTCGTGTTTGGAGATAAATAAATTGTTTATGTTAAATTCTTGACTTTTGAATTTTTTATAAATTATGGTACTCTAACATCCTTGTTTAGTTGGATTTTGTAGTAAATATTGCAAGTTCGTGGATAGCTAACATTAAGGTATACATATATATATACTGGCCAAGGTAAAAATGAAATACTCCTATCCTTTCTATAGTCTTGTTATAGATATATGAACTGCATGTGTTTACCGGTGTTGAGAGTTGCTCCACCGAAGGGGTCGGCGTACCCGAGATATTTTATCATTGCGTGGTACCGGTGTTGAGGGTTGCTCCACCGAAGGGGTCGGCGTACCCAGGATTTTGATTTATATTATTATCTCTTGTGAATTTTTCGGAGTCAAAATACAAAGGAGACTCTGCCGAAATTTTTGAGAAATTCCAGAGTTAGCCATTTTAGAAATGTCGAAATGATTAAACCCTAGTTCCTGATTTTATCAAAGTTTCTAATACAAACATAACCCTGAAATCCTTGAAAGTGTTGCCTTAGGCGCACAAATTCTAGTTTGACATTTTATTTCCGCTAAGACGGAATCTCCTGCTTAACTTTATTCTCGTTTAATGTGTGTTCTCTATCACACGAAAAACGAGATACAAAATTTAAATGTACTTTAACTAAGTTACATTTTGGTAAGAATTGCATTTGGGATGGGAGAGAAAACTTTGGATCACACCTTCGAAATCTTTGCAATATTACACTTTACAAAACTGATCAGTTCCTGTTACCGGCACTCGTATGGCCATACGGGTCTGTCGGGGTGAGGCTTAGCTCACTTCTTGTTTTCCTGTTTCCTGTTTCTTATTTCCTGATTTCCATTGGATTCCGAATCCCCGAATTCGGCCCTGTAATATCCAATGTAGCCTGCTCCGATATTCTTGAAAAATTTCAAGTCATACGACAATTGTTATAACACTTGATTCCGATAGCTCGGAAAACCATTCATGTGTTATCCTGATTTTATCACATCATTATGTGATCCTGATACTAATGGGACGGATAAATCTAAGCACCGCCCATTTAGTATAAACCTGATCCCGGGTAAATGGGATTATTGTTGAGAAAATAGAAGTTGTGTGATCCAGAAGTGTTTCTCTAAATATTACATTTTTCATACAAGAATTGTTTGATTGCTTACACATTTATACCTGACACATTTACATTCTTTTAGGAAAAGATGTTAATACGATAAGAAATTTTATCAGTGAATATACCTTTTAAATTATCATTTCCTTCAGTTCAATTTCGATAATTTTATCATCTTACCTTACCTACTTTACTCCTTTGACTGAGGGCTTGCTCGTCGTATTGACGACCTAGTTTTGTTCACTAGGTTTGATGAAGGTCAGGAGAGAATGCAAATGCACACTGAAGAGAAGCTTTATGAATGAGAAAGAGGAGGTTGACTTGGTATCAACTAGTAAAACTTGGTAGCTGGTAATGTAATATATGTATTGGGTTAATGGTTGTAATCGGGTAGAATAATAAAATTTCTATTTATAGTTTAGAATATCCTTTAATCAAACTGTCATTTATATTTTTATGCATCATGTGACCTGTGATCAACCTATCCTAGAACCCTACGGGCGACAATCGCGAATATGGGTACTGGAGTATTCATATGTCGCGTAGCCTGGGGATGTTGTTACGTACTCGGCTCGCCTTATTTTGGGAGCGGGGCGTGACATCTTCCAACTGCAGGATGAACTTGATAGGGTGGTCCAGGACGACCGCACCATCTCTGAGTATGCAGCACTGTTAAAGAAGTACTGGTCTGATCTGGATCACTATGATCCTCTTGGGATGGAAGATGCCCAGGTCGAACCAGCATTCGCGAAACATTTCCAAAAGTTCTTGGATTATATTTCGCGTCAACGGATGATAAAGTTCTTGAAGGGTCTTAACCCTGTGTTTGAGCATAGAAGGAATGTCCTCCTAGCACAGCCCATGCTTCCATCCTTAGAAGACGCCATAGCTGCCATGGCACAAGAAGAGGCTCGCTTAAAGTTGATGCCCAACAAGGGCTCTTTCCAGGGGGAGCAAGTCGCTGTTGAAAAGTCTGCGCTTGCCGCCTTCAATCAGCCTCCCTCTGTGGCCGGTATTTGCCACAACTGTGGTGACTCAGGACATTACATCAGGTTTTGTCCAAAACCCCTGCACAGTCATTCAAGTGATCGTGGACGGGGCCGCGACGGACATCGTGGTGGTAGAGGCGGTTATGCTGGTAGAAGGGGAAATTATTCTGGAGAACACAAAGCTAATCTGGCGGAGGAAGGGGGCGACATTCACATGGCTAAGTTAACCCCTCTTGAGAAGGAGTTCCTTGCGAAGTTACGCAGCACGAAGCTGGGTTCGGACGGCAGTCACGGGGCGTCATCTACCTCGGGGGGCCACATCACTTGCTTTGCCCAAACCGGCACAGGTATACCTGCGCGTGCTCTTGCAGCAGCTGTCCACCAACCAGGTTGGATTATGGACTCGGGGGCATCTCGCCATGTCACGGGGTCCCGTGGTGAGTTCCAGGACTATACTCACCTACCGACGCCGGAGAGCATTCAGACTGCTGATGGTAACTCCAGCCCTGTTCTGGGTAAAGGCACTGTCGCATGCACCCTTTCTCTCACTCTCACCAATGTCTTACATGCTCCGTCTTTTCCTATCAATCTTCTTTCTATTAGTGCCATTATTCTTGATCTTAACTGTACTGTTTCCTTTGACATTCCTACGGTGACCTTTCAGGAGAAGGGGACATGACGACGACTAGGGACTGGCACATGGCATAAGGGGCTGTGCTACTTGGACAGGACTGGACTGGACAAAGCATTGGCATCTCTGGTAGCCGACACACCACCACGACGCAGTGTAGAAGATGAATTGCTACTCCACCACCAGCGTGTCGGTCATTCTTCTTTTAAAATTATTAGTCGCATGTATCCGTCCTTATACCAAAGGGCTAATAAGGAGAAGTTATTTTGTCATGCTTGTGAGTTGGGTAAACATACCAGAAGCACATATGTGAGTTCCGGTAGTAGAAGTTCGGCTGCATTTGATATGAAGCATTCGGATGTATGGGACCCTTGTCCTACAACCGGTATTAACGGTTTTCGATGGTTCGTCACTTTTATTGACTGTTATACTCGCGTGACATGGGTGTACCTTATGAAGAATAAAAGTGACGTCTTTGAGGCGTTTCGCGACTTTCATCGTCGGGTAGAAACTCAGTATGGCACTAAGATTAAGTGCTTATAGTCTGACAATGGGACGGAGTATACAAATAAATCGGTTGCTGAGTATTTATCCACTCATGGCATACTACACCAAACTTCTTGTGCCTATACACCGGCACAAAATGGTGTGGCCGAACGGAAGAACAGACACCTGCTGGAGGTCACACGGACGATGATGCTGGCTATGAATGTTCCGAAACACTTATGGGGACAGGCGGTGTTAACGGCATCTTATCTCATCAACAGAATGCCATCTCAGGTATTGGACTGGAAGACACCGTTGGAGATGCTTACTGGTGCTACCACGTACACTGTTCCACCAAAAGTATTTGGGTGTGTCTATTTTGTCCAAGATAATAGGCCAGGAGTTGACAAACTGGATCCTAGAGCGGTTAAATGTGTCTTTGTCGGGTACACGACAACTCAGAAGGGATACGCATGTTGGAGCCCAGTTGAGCGAAAGATGTTTGTGAGCATGGACGTTACCTTCAGAGAACTAGAACCATATTATAGTTCGGATGACGGTTTGGCGTTTGTTGACACACCTAACACAGCGGGTGTTAGATGTGAGGGGGAGAATTAAGCCCATCTGTGGTAGTCGGATCGGTCCTATGCCCGGTCGTAGAAAACTGGACGAAAGGGAGAGAAAGCAGTGACTCCGATACAGAAGATGAAGAAGATACATATGTTAAACAGGGGGAGCAGCAGACAATGGAAAAGGAGCTCCAAGTCTACAGAAGGAGACAGCTGAAGTCCAGTACCGTGCATGTACCGTGCCCTGTGCCTTCTGTACCAAGTCCCTCGTCTACTCCTGCTCCAACTCTTGAAGATGTTGCCCCCACACAGAATCAATCTGATTCTGATGCGGATCTCTCTGACTCTGATAGTATGATCTCTCCACCACCTATTGCTCCCTTAAGGAGATCTTCTCGCATCAATGCGGGTAAGACTCCTAGTCGTTTTGATGATTATGAACATGATATTGCCAATTATCTGTCTTATTCTAATATTTCTTCGAATTATCAAGCCTTCATCGCATCATTAGACTCTACTTCGTTGCCCAAAAGTTGGCAGGAAGCAAAGAAAGATCCAAGGTGAAAAGCTGCAATGATGGAAGAACTTGGGACACTGGAAAAAAATAAGACGTGGGAGCTGGTTCCATTACCCAAAGGGAAGAAAACTGTGGGATGCAAATGGGTGTACACAGTAAAGGAGACGTCAGAAGGAAAGGTGGAACGATACAAGGCGAGGTTGGTTGCAAAGGGATACACACAATCATATGGCATCGACTATGATGAGACCTTTGCTCCAGTAGCAAAAATGAGCACCGTAAGGACTCTGGTCTCCATTGCAGCAAACTATGGGTGGAAGCTATACCAATTAGATGTGAAGAATGCCTTTCTCCATGGAGACCTACAAGAAGAAGTATACATGGAACTCCCGCCAGGGTGCTATGCTACAAAATCAGACGGAGGGACGTCGCATGGAAAAGTGTACAAACTAAAGAAGTCGCTATATGGGCTCAAGCTATCTCCTCGAGCCTGGTTTGACAGATTCAGAAATGCTGTTACAGGCATGGGATACTATCAAGCAAATACAGATCATGCGGTCTTTCTTCAGCATGCAAGAGGCCACATCACTATACTTGCTGTATACGTGGATGATATAGTAATCACAGGTAATGATGAAGCCGAGATTGCTAAGCTGAAGTCAAAACTCGCGAAGGAGTTCGAAGTGAAGGATCTAGGAGCGATGAGGTACTTTCTAGGTATCGAGGTGTGTGAAGGCGAACAAGGAATTGTTCTCTCACAGAAAAAATACACACTAGATCTGCTGAAGGAGACAGGGATGCTGGGATGCAAAGCTGTAGTCACTCCAATTGACTAGAAGTGCAAGTTGGGAGCAGAAGCAGGAGAGCCAGTTGATCGTGAAAGATATCAACGACTTATAGGGAGATTGATTTATCTGGGACACACTCGCCCTGATATTTTATTTGCGGTGAGTGTAGTAAGTCGCTACATGCATGATCCAAGAACGGGTCATATGGATGCAGTATTTCAGATCTTGAGATATCTGAAAGGGATGCCGGGAAAAGGGCTATGATTCAAGAAGAATGGATGTATAGAAGTTGAGGGATACTGCGATGCAGACTGGGCGAGCTGCATAGACGATAGAAGGTCTACCACGGGATATTGTGGCTTTGTAAGAGGAAATTTGGTCTCATGGAGAAGCAAGAAACAGTCTGTGGTAGCACGGTCTACAGCTGAAGCAGAATACAGAGCAATGGCTTTAGGAGTGTCGGAGTTGCTGTGGGTGAAAGCGTTGCTGACAGAGTTGAAGCTGGACAAGGGAGCACCATTACGTCTTCTGAGCGATAGGCAAGCTGCAATAAGTATAGCTAACAATCCAGTTCAGTACGACAGAACGAAGCACATCGAGATCGATCGATTCTTCATCAAAGAAAAGCTAGAACAAGGGAACTGAAGATTGATCATTTCGCTCAGAAGAACAAGTGGCAGACTGTCTGACTAAGGGTCTTAGTTCAGTAAGTCTGTCGAAGCTATGTAACAAGATGGGAATGATTAATATCTATCGTCCATCTTGAGGGGGAGTGTTGAGAACTAATAAGGGATTTAGTCCCACATTGGAAAATGTAATATGAAGAGGAGCTAGACTCCCTATAAGTAGTTGAGTAGCCCATCAATAAAATACACACAACAATTATTCTCTATATTTTCCTCTTTGCTCCAATCTTAATATCCTTTGGCCAGCTTCCACGTACATTTATTGCTCTTTGTTTATAGATTGTGTTGTATCTAGCTAGTATTACTCTATTAGATTTTAATGTTCTTGCAGGCATATAGAAGTGTGAAATTCAATTACTTCCTGCTCTATTTGAAGACAGGTTTTGTGGTCAACACAATGAATAATCAGTAGAATCAACCAGCCACTAACTGGGAAACAAAGAGCATGTAGAAATTCAACAACATTTAACTAATCTGAACTATTCCATACGCATCCAGTCCTAAAAGAAGTTGACAACAAAGCATTCAAAGCATCCAATTAAGGTTGTTCACCAAACAGAAATGTTGATGGAACTAAAGTGAAAGACTACCAATCCTAGTAAATGGCATATCACCAATTTGGTTCATGTAAATAAAATAAAATAAGCATTGAAGAAAAGAATATATACAAGAATGCCAACCAAACAATCCATAACAAAGTTTGGTTCATGTGATCAAATATTGAGAAAAAGAATACAACATGACTATCAGATATTAGTATATCAGGATTCAGGTTACCAAAACTGAAAACAAAGTTTGGTTCATGTGATCTCACACTATCATAAATTAGTATGTCGGGATCTGAAACTGGAAACAGTACATATAGTAATATGTTGAACAGGAAAATTCAACCAATATTGTTCAGCACCAAACAAAACCTTGGTCAATCTAATCTGGAAACAAAGTTTGGTTCATGAGATCTCACACTTTGTGTTAGGTGTGACTTATATTGCAAAGGAAAAAAAATCAAATATGCTTACCTAACTTGTTGCAGGTGAAGAACCAGTCAAATCCATAACTTCTGGCACATCGACCAAGTCACTATCTGATATAACAAACATGGGAAAACAAAAAAAAGACATAAAATTAGAACAATAATGATAGAAGCATTAAAATTATAAAAAATTTACTCAACATATAAAAAATTTACTTACTTTTAAGTGACGGCAACCAATCCTTAATGCAATTTAATTCTTCCACAATATCGCGGGCCAATGAAGATTGATGCTCGGTAATTACTCTATCACCACAACTAAAGGCAGACTCTGAGGCTACAATAGAAGCTGGAACGGCTAAGATATCACGAGCCATACTTGCAAGTATCGGATAAGTGGGGCTATTAGCTTTCCACCAAGATAATATATCAAAATTCTTCCTATCTATTGGAACACAATCATCTGCCAAATACTTTTCTAATTATGTTCTTTTTCTACCTTCTTGTGAATTGTCCAGTTTCTGCTACCTTAACTTTGAAATTTTTCTTCCATCCTTGAAGTACTTGAGTTCATATTAGTATTACTCTCACAAGTAGAATTAGGTGAATCCAAATTAGCAACAAAAGAATTGCTACAACTGTCCAATGAAGGATTAGATGACAGTCTATATGAAGAGTAAAGCTCATTCAAAGAATCACGAATCTTGTTGACATAAGGTTGATAATAATCTTTACCATAAATCTCTTCGAGACCAAATTCAACAAATTCAAATTTATAACGAGGATCTAATACCACACCAATGCACATCATTAAATTGCATGCATCCCAATATTTGTCAAATTTTTCTTTCATCACCTTCGTCATATCTCGAATATCTCGAATATAATCAGTTTGACAAGATAGCCAATAAAGAATATTCCCGTAAACATCTAGAACTCCTCTAAAATAAAAATTAGCCGAAGGATACTTGACCATGGAAAATTAAAGTGTAGCTTCACAAAATACTCTCAAGCAATCGCAAATCACTTGACCTTTCTTCCATTCTTCCGGTGTAGGCAAACATGTGTAATCAGGAGCTAACTCTTTTAAATGCACAAATGCTAATCGTATATTTAATGCACTCTCTGTCACGCTCCGCTCCCGTAGGAGCGATCGTCCTCGCTAAGGCGTGATGCCGCACGAGACTGAGTTGCTCTCGTGCAAGGCCAAGTCCAGAAACGACAGATTTGAGCTAGACC
Source organism: Iris pallida (assembly GCA_029216955.1). Classification (NCBI taxonomy): domain Eukaryota; kingdom Viridiplantae; phylum Streptophyta; class Magnoliopsida; order Asparagales; family Iridaceae; genus Iris; species Iris pallida. Next base: position 5,547,850 of record JANAVB010019798.1, on the reverse strand, counting down.
ATAGAGTCGCACAGAGTGTCCCCATTTGCAGCGGAAAGTAAATGAACACAAGTTGGAACAAATTCAATATCTTTATTGATATTCAAGAAGTTTACAAACGGTGCTAGGCCGAGATTACAAGTCGCTTGAGCTCTCTCTCTCTCTCTGAAACATAAAATGCGTGCCAAGTGGCTTACAACATGGAATGATTCATGGCGATGTTCCGATACATTATATCCCGTATATGGTGCTTCGATTCCTTTGCAACGCTCCAAGGCTCCAGAGTTAGCTCTGCGTCTTAGCTCGTTCGAGGGAAGCTCTGCACCCGACGACGTCTTCTGCACCCTGCAAGCAATCTGTGGGGTTATCAGTACATTGTTATGCACTGGTGGGGAGGCTAGCTCGCCCACTCGCTATCATTATCAAACACGTTCATTTTACTTCTGTGCATCATCTATCATTCATTGTCTTTCTAATCTTACCTTAGGATCAGTTTTATGGCATATTTCATAACCTATCTCGTGTTACCGATTTCAAGTGTTTGCATGAAAATATATGCACGACTTACCTATACTTACCGTTCGGCCTTCCCTGTCCAAAGTAAACCAAGTTAGTCAACAATTTATATATAACTACTTAACATAATTCACGTGAACATTCAGTGTCAAGGACGTGTCCCTGCCTCAGATTCTACGACATGTTTCCGTTTGCGAAGATACGTTATGACCACGCCTTGTTCCGATGATCATTCTCACTCGGATATCCCATCTACTCAACCAGTCAGTTGTGTTATGCTTGAAGGGTTATGTTCTAACGTCCATGTTCACTCAACTATTCAATTCTTTAGTTAACTTAGACTACTTTGTTTCAATGCAAGGTCTTACACGTAGATTGCCACCAGCAAGCCCACTAAATCTATATGCACTGGTAGCTGGCATCACAAGCCATTTTGGACATGTTTTTCTTGGTATTCTCACCTATCATAGCGTGATGGCTGGTACACCTTGATAGTCTTTTGAAATACCCGGCCTTACGTCTCCTGTGTGCCTGAGCCTGCACACAGGCCGCCCGTAAGCCATGATTCTGTCTAGGCCGGCCACGATGTCGTGAGTCGTTGCACTTGCCGTTTGAATCGGCGTTCCGCTAGGGCGGAGCGGGTCGTTACATACACCACTCAAAACAAGTCTCGTCCTCGAGACTTCCTGAGTGTAGGTCATCCTACCGTTCCTTAACTCATGTCGTGTGTGTATCTTAGACAATCCCTATCGAATGGCTTCATCGCTCGATGGCATCGAACTATACTCGGTTATCCTTCCAAGTTTTATGTTACATGCATTTGGTAAATTTTATCGAATGACTTTACTACTTATTCAAGAGTTAACGGTACTCACTCAGTCGTCATGTTTCTATAACTTGGTCACTATTGAGCCCTATTGCGGGGCTGTAATGGTCACACGAGGCACGTTGTAATTCATCAAACACGAGTGTCGTAGGCTGAGGATAACTCACTCATTCGTTCATGCGCATCTCAACACCCACTTACAGCTGCATTCAAGTTCATCATATCGCTGAGTTTGGATCATGCACATATTTAAGGCGTCCCCCGAATACGTATATTTCAATCAAGCTTAGCGATTAGCAAAGTCGGACAAGCTACTCATGATAGTTTTTGAATTGCCGATTGTTTTGCTAACTTCGATTAAAACCGAACTCTAGCGCGTCTCACTATCGTTTATCTCGATTCTCGAGATGACCCGATTCGTTCTCAAGCGTTCTCGTCTTCAACGTCAATACGATACTTCTAAGTTCTACCGGAGTCGACCAAAGTTCAAGTAATTCTCGTCCGATTCAAGATCAAGTATTGCACTATCATCACGTCTACCCATCAACGATTCAATTTATTATCCTAACTTTACTTGCGCAACATCCATTCCTATCATTCACTTTGTTTAGGGATAGTATCGTTTTCGTTAACGTACACTTCCAGTTCCACGTCCTAACTCTAAGTCTTGTTGCCCCAAGTCTATCGTCCGTCCAGACGATACTGTAAATGTCAGTCACACAGGTTCAATCACTCGGCATAGGGTCGTCCACCTATCCGCTAGGTCATCTCACAAGATCATAGTTACAAGTCAAGTTCATGGTTCATCGTACAAGGTCATTGCACGACGCTCACCCCAAATCCTATGGTCAAACCATTTGTTCGTTTGTACGGGAGTTTCTACCCAAGTTTGTTTCACTCAAATTTCTAAACATCCAGCAGCGTTCGTCCTATTCGCATCAACACATTCTTCGCTCCTAGTCCGAGCTCGTTTAGGAAAGTCATCATACGATAGGTTGTCCTCAACCAAATTCTTGACATGTTAATATCGTGCGTCCACACTAGCAATTTTCGTAGTCTATCTCTTCAGGTATGTTTTATACAATTCACTTATCCATCCTATCCAATTCACGTAGTCGATCACAAGGTCGTCTAGCATTGCAATATGTTGCGTCCCGATCTGACGCAAGTCTGATTATCCACGGCAGACATGAATCACCATGTCAACATTTCCGCGGAATAATCGTCCTTATCGGGACGTAACTCTTGCGTTGAGTCTAGACTTGCTCATTTTCGATACGCAGATTGGGTCTACACAATCCTCAAGTTTTTTTAATCGCCAATCACAAGTCCTAAGAATCCTGAATTTACCTTCGCTTCAAACCACAGGTCAAAGCAATCAAAATTGCAATGTCATGATATTTCGAGTTCGATCATTCCCACTGGACATGAATCACCATGCCAACGCTCACGCGAAATGATCATCCCAAATCTGACGTGACGCATGTGCGAGGCTGGAGTTGCGCTCGTGCAAGACGAGATCGTTATCGTTGTGGTTATCACTGAACAATCAAGTCACTTCCCTTCTTCATCCAAACATTCATTTCTATCAAAATCTCCAACATAGCATCCTTCGAAACAATAACTTCTAACACGATCATCATTCATCGAATCAGAGTACCCCCGAGTTATCGTACATCGATCTTTGATACGCCTCAATACCATCGATGATGTACATAACCTGACGTTCTTCCTTTTGTAACGAAATCCGTGTTGTGCAACTTAATTCCTCAATTCGCATTGTCTCATGCTAACTCGTCATTGAGCAACATCTATTCCAAATCCTTAGTCATTCTCGTATCTTCAAACCAACATTTTCTTTGCACGCTATCTTCCAATCGCGCTAACTTCGGTTTCATCTGAGTATTTCGTCTCAATTCAAGTTTCAATCCATTCGACTAAATTCGAAATTGCATATACGATCCACTACGTTTTTTCAACCAAAATATCCATTTATTTTATCGTTTCGAATCTCCATTCAACCATTTTATAATTTACATTACCATTCACAAATCGTCCAAACGATATCTCGTTTGAGACTCTCGAATCATGACCAACTAAGCGTTACTCGTTCTAAGGCTTTGCGCGATATCATCGCTTGCCGACATACTCGTTCTATCCGTAAATTCTTTAGTTTCGCTCAAACAATTTCTATAACATCCATACACCACTCAGGGTTCGAGCATCACTCTTATTCTTCTTCGAAGCTATCACATATACCACTCGGGGTCAAGTCATTCTACAATTCCTCAAAAGGTCATTTGATTCCCAATCGACATGTTCAATTGCGCGTTCGCCCGTTCCTCAAAGTCTAAGAACCATTTTCCGTGTTCGCTTTAGCGTTGGTCAAGTAACATCTCTATCAACATACGTTCTAAGTCTCACTTATTCTCGTCCGAGCGATAGTCAATCTCGCTCGCAACTCGTTCGCACCAGAAGGTCTAGGTGCGCGATACTCAACACATCTTAGCCAAAAGGCTGTGTGTATAACCATCCCGTTTGAACTATACTTCGGTCTCGTGTACTCGTTCGCTATTGTCAGCGTAAGGTTATTCAAGCACGTACTGCGTTTGCTAACTTTTAGCATTGGTTTTCTTTCAACTCAAGTCCGTCATGGTTTGGCACAAACGCCTTCGCCTATCGATCCCGTTCAACCGAGTACTCGTACAAGCTTTTGAAAATATTAGACTTATTGTATGGAACATCCCAAGGCACAACGAGAGAGAGCGTATACTTTTTTGTTTCCAAACGAGCTTTCAAAACTGAGAGAATTGAAATGAAGTCCAAGGACGTAAAGCCGTGCTCTGATACCAATCTGTCACGCCCCGCTCCCGTAGGAGCGATCGTCCTCGCTAAGGCGTGATGCCGCACGAGACTAAGTTGCACTCGTGCAAGGCCAAGTCCAGAAACGGCCGATTTGAGCTAAGCCACAGAGTGTCCCCATTTGCAGCGGAAAGTAAATGAACACAAGTTGGAACAAATTTAATCTCTTTATTGATATTCAAGAAGTTTACAAGCGGCACTAGGCCGAGATTACAAGTCGCTCGAGCTCTCTCTCTCTGAAACATAAAAGACGTGCCAAGTGACTTACAACATAGAATAATTTAGGACGATGTTCCGATACATTATGTCCCGTATATGGTACTTCGATTCCTTTGCAATGCTCCTAGGCTCCAGAGTTAGCTCCGCGCCTTAGCACGTTCTAGGGAAGCTCTGCACCCGACGACGTCTTCTGCACCCTACAAGCAATCTGTGGGGTTATCAGTACATTGTTATGCACTGGTGGGGAGGCTAGCTCGCCCACTCGCTATCATTACCAAACACATTCATTTTACTTCTGTGCATCTGATGTGGGCCCACCCATCATCACATACGCCCGTCGTCGGAGACGTGGAGTTTAGGCCCAGGCCCACTGTTTAGGCCTTTTTCTGTATTTAGTCATAAAGGGGCCTTTTCTGTTATTTAGTTATAAAGGATATTGTGGTCTTTCACCACAATAATCCCTTTAGGGTTTTGTTTCCCTTTTCTATTTATAGCTAGGGCTAGCCGTCTTTAGTTTTTATGCTTGTATTGAGAAAACTCTCGCAAGTGTCAATGAAGAAGGATTTATTACTTTGATCCGTTCACCAAAGTTGGGAGTTTTGTTCTTTTTCTATATAAAAGATCATTCTATTTCTATTCCTCTTGGTTATTTGTTGGGTTTGGTGAACCGATTAAGTCGATTCACATCATTTGGTATCAGAGCTTTCTACGAGCCATGGCCGATGGAACAAGAAACACGATCGATGAGAAGATCCGAGGTCTTCGGGAGGACTTCACCACCGAGATCGAGGGTTTGAAGAAATCGATGGAGGTCGCCGCGAAGGATCAAGCGTCCACGAATCTAGAGATCCGCACGGAGATGCGGGATATGCGGAAGGAGTCGACGACAATCATGATGCTTTTACAAGATATTTCAAAAAAGATCAATGGCGGCGAAGCGGAGGCGGCGCCGACCCAAACCCTAGGCGACCAACTAGGGTTTGTGCAAACGGAGGGGGAGACGACCGAGGATCGCGGCGGGCCGGCCGACGGGCGGTGGCCCGCACCCGCCGCCACCACAGCGCCGCCGGACGGGGCGCGGGCGGCCGAGGAGCAGCGCCGGCCGGCGGCAGACGGGCGCGGGAGCCACGCCGCCGACCGCACCAGCCCGGGCGGGGCCGCGGGCGTGGGAGGCGGGCGCTGGCCGGCCGCCGACCGCCACCCCTGGCCGGTCGGGGCCGCGGGAGCCCCCGGCGAGCGACCGTGGCCGGGCGCCGGCGACCCGTACGGTCCCGGCGGATCGGCTCCGCGCGCGGGAGAAACCCTAGGGTTTGGGGCCTCCTTCGGGGGTCGGACGATGATGACGATCCACGGAGATAGGTTCGCGGGCCCGGGGAGGGGCTTGGCGGGAGTCCCGGCGTGGACGGGAGGAGCGGAGCCCCCAGGAGGAGCGAGGTACGCCGGAGGCAGCAATTTTTTTGGGGGAATGGCGGATTCCGCCAACTTCCAGAGAGGGGACTTTCCCCCACGACGACCACCACGGGCGAGGGCAGTCGGTGACTACAGGGGCCCGGTGGAGGAGTGGGGTGAGCAGATCTGGGCTGACGAGCGGTATGAGGAGGGTGACAGGGGCCCATACGAGACCCAGCGGAGAGATACACATCGCTGGGAAGGAGGACGAGGCCGAGAGGATATGCAGCACGGTGACCTTGGCGCGGATCGCCGGCTGAAGAAACTGAAGCTGCCCACGTTCGAGGGCGAGAACCCGGACGAGTGGATCTTTCGAGCGGAGCGCTATTTCGAGATCATGGAGCTGACCGAAGCAGAGGTCCTCAGGTGCATTGGGATTTATTTTGAGGGCCAGGCCCTGGCATGGTATCGGTGGAGAATGGCGAGGACCCCGTTCACCAGCTGGGCGGAGCTGACGGGCTACATTTTAGACCGCTTCCAGGAGACAGCTTCGGGTGATTTCTACGAGCAGTGGTCATCGCTACGCCAGGAGGGGACAGTTCGAGACTTCGTCGCGAAGTTCGAGCTATTATCTGGACGCGTTCGGGGGGTGTCGGACGAGTTGCAGATCGGGATGTTTATGAAGGGTTTGAAACCCTCCATACGAGCGGAGCTCAGGCTGCAGAGTCCGCGATGCTTGGAAGATCTCCTCCGCCTAGCCCACAAGGCCGAGGAGAAGTTGGCAGAGGAGAAGCGCCTCAAGGGCGCTTGGGGAACGACGGGGCAGCGCAGCCAGGCAGGGACAGTTCTTCCTCGACCAGCGGCGGGGGCACCAGCACCAGCCCCGCCACCGGTACCGCCTAGACCCACGGGCGGAACAGGAGGAGCCGCAGTACCAGGGAGACGCCTCTCCGAGGCCGACATGAGGGCGAGAAGGGCGGCTGGCCTATGTTTCCGATGCGACGAGAGATTCACCCCCGGTCATCGATGTGCGAGCAAGTTGCTGCAAATCGTGATTCTACCGGACGAGGAGGAGGATGCCGAGGAGGTAGAGGCCGCTGTCGCGCCAGAGGCGGGAGAGGAGCAGGAGCATGTGCATATGGATGTGGCTGAGGTGACCCTCAACTCCGTGGTAGGGTTTACTCCGAACCATACCATGAAGTTAGCAGGAAAGTTGGGAGAGCAGACGGTGACAGTGCTGATCGACAGTGGGGCCACCCACAACTTCATCTCGCGACGACTGGTCGATCGGCTCGGTTTAGAGTTGAGTACGGTGGAGAAGTTCACGGTGTTGCTGGGCACCGGGAAGGTGGAGGAGAGCAAGGGCCTCTGCAAGGGGGTGTCGCTCTCACTGCAGGGCTTTCAGCTGACGGAGGACTTCCTACCATTGGAGTTGGGCAATGTAGACATCATATTGGGAGTCCAGTGGCTGAAGACCCTCGGGGAGATGAAGGTGGACTGGAAGCGTCTGCGGATGGAGTTTCGGGAGGGCGACGCGGCGGTGGTGCTGAACGGGGATCCGACTCTCTGTTTTTCTATGGTGGCTTTCAGCGCCATTACTCGGGCGTTGCGGACAGGAGGAGAGGGGTACTTGGTCGAGCTCCAGGGGTTCTCGGGCGAGGAGGCGACTCACGGGGAGACACCAAGGGAGGTAGAAGCGGTGCTGGAGCAGTACCCCGAGGTCTTCCAGAGCCCGCAAGGGCTACCTCCGATCAGAGGACACGAGCACTCGATCGTACTCCGAGGGGAGGGGGCACCGGTGAGCGTGCGTCCCTACAGGTATCCGCATCTGCAGAAGGACGAGATAGAGCGGATGGTTCGGGAGATGCTGCAAGCGGGGGTGATCCAGCCTAGTGTGAGTCCTTTTTCATCACCAGTACTGTTGGTGAAGAAGAAGGACGGGAGCTGGAGATTTTGCGTCGACTACCGGGCGTTGAATAAGGAGACAGTCGCGGACAAGTTCCCTATCCCGGTGATCGACGAGCTGCTAGACGAACTGCATGGGGCAGTTGTCTTTTCGAAGATCGACCTTCGTGCAGGGTACCACCAGATCCGGATGCGGCCGGAAGATGTGTCGAAGACGGCGTTCCGGACTCACGAGGGACATTATGAGTTTCTGGTTATGCCTTTTGGACTGACCAACGCTCCTTCGACCTTCCAGGCATTGATGAATAAGGTATTCCAACCCTATCTTCGCAGGTTCATCTTAGTATTCTTCGACGACATCCTCATCTACAGCCGAAGCATGGGGGAGCACACTGACCACTTGGGGATAGTGTTCCGGGAGTTGCTTACGCATCAGCTATACGCCAACCGAAAGAAGTGCAGCTTCGGTTTGGCGCAGGTGGAGTATCTGGGGCACGTGGTGTCGGCGGAGGGGGTAGCAGCGGACAGGACGAAGATTGCGGCCATGTTAGATTGGCCCGTGCCCACTACACTACGGGCCTTACGCGGCTTCCTGGGGTTGACGGGCTACTACAGGAAGTTCGTCAAAGGGTACGGCACTATCGCTCGGGCCCTTACGGAGCAGCTGAAGAAGGAGGGCTTCCAGTGGGGAGAAGAGGCCACTAAGGCCTTTGAGGCGTTGAAGGTCGCCATGACGACAGCACCCGTGCTAGCATTACCCGACTTCAGCAGAGCGTTTGTGGTGGAGACGGACGCCTCGGGATATGGCCTCGGGGCGGTACTCATGCAGGAGGGGAGACCCATAGCCTATTTTAGTCAGGTCCTATCTGCTAGAGCCCGACTGAAATCGGTCTATGAGAGGGAGCTGATGGCGATCGTTTTGGCGGTGCTGAAGTGGAGGCCTTACCTGTTGGGACGGGAGTTTGTGATACGGACCGATCAGAGGAGCCTCAAGTACCTCCTCGAGCAGCGGCTGGTGACTGAGGAGCATCAGCATTGGTTGTCCAAGCTGGTCGGGTATCGATTCACGATCGAGTACCGTCCAGGGCTGGAGAACAAGGCGGCGAATGCTCTATCTCGACGGGAGGAGGTGATCGACCTGGGCGCCCTATCACGTCCTATATGGCGAGATTGGGAGCCGATGTTGCAGGAGGCAGAGCAGGACAGAGAGCTGCAGCAGATACGGCAGCAGATAGAGGGCGGCGATGGCGCTCCAGCAGGCTACACGTTAGCGGGTCGTCGTTTGCTCTACCAGGGGAGGATGGTGCTGCCGAAGACTTCGGCCTTTATTCCCGTTTTATTCCAGGAGTTCCATAGTTCTGCGACAGGAGGCCATTCGGGGGTTCAGCAGACTTATCAGCGGATGGCCAGAGAGGTGTTTTGGCCCGGGATGCGACGGGCCGTCGCACGATTGGTAGCCGCTTGTGACGTCTGCCAACGTCACAAGTATATGGCTATGGCCCCAGCAGGATTATTGCAGCCACTGGCCTTGCCGGAGCGGGTTTGGGAGGATGTTACCATGGACTTCATCGACGGGCTACCACGTTCCGAGGGGTACACGGTGATCATGGTGGTGGTGGACAGGCTGAGTAAGTATGCTCACTTCATTCCCCTGAAGCATCCTTACACGGCCGTTACTGTAGCGACGGCGTTTCTTCGGGAGGTGATCCGGCTCCATGGGGTACCCGCATCCATTATCTCGGACCGGGACAAGGTATTCATGAGTATTTTCTGGCGGGAGTTATTTCGGGTTCACGGTACGGTCCTGAAGAGGAGTACCGCATATCATCCCCAGACTGACGGCCAGACGGAGGTCGTTAACCGCAGCGTCGAGACCTACTTGCGGTGCTTCGCCTCTGATTCTCCCCGACAGTGGCACAGTTGGCTGGCTTGGGCGGAATACTGGTATAATACTTCGTACCACTCACGGGCGGGGACGACGCCGTTCCGGGTGTTGTATGGTCGCGACCCGCCCCCCTTGGTACGATTCGGAGACGCCCAGACACCAGTAGGGCAGGTGGAGGAGTATATGTTGACCCGGGACGGGGTCTTGGAGGAGCTGCGGAAGCATCTGTTGCGGGCACAGCAGGTGATGCGGGCACAGGCAGACAGGCATCGGCGGGACGTCAGCTTTCAGGTAGGGGACATGGTTTATCTCAAACTACGTCCCTATCGACAGCGCTCGATGGCGAGGAGGCCGAATGAGAAGTTGGCGGCTCGATACTTTGGTCCTTATCCAGTGGTGGCTCGGGTGGGGCAGGTGGCTTATCGTTTGGGGCTACCAGACACATCATCGATTCATCCTGTCTTCCACGTATCTCAGTTGAGGAAGGCGATTGGGGATCAGGCAGCATCCCCCACCCTTCCTCCGACGCTCACGGAGGACATGGAGGTACAGTTAGAGCCCTTGGCAGTACGAGCTATCCGACGAGGACCCGGCCAGACGAAGGAGGTCCTGATTCATTGGGTCGGCCTGCCAGACTGTGACGCGACCTGGGAGGACTCTGCGAGCTTCCAGACGCAGTTTCCAGATTTCCACCTTGAGGACAAGGTGGCTCTGTTAGGGGGGGTATTGATGTGGGCCCACCCATCATCACATACGCCCGTCGTCGGAGACGTGGAGTTTAGGCCCAGGCCCACTGTTTAGGCCTTTTTCTGTATTTAGTCATAAAGGGGCCTTTTCTGTTATTTAGTTATAAAGGGTATTGTGGTCTTTCACCACAATAATCCCTTTAGGGTTTTGTTTCCCTTTTCTATTTATAGCTAGGGCTAGCCGTCTTTAGTTTTTATGCTTGTATTGAGAAAACTCTCGCAAGTGTCAATGAAGAAGGATTTATTACTTTGATCCGTTCACCAAAGTTGGGAGTTTTGTTCTTTTTCTATATAAAAGATCATTCTATTTCTATTCCTCTTGGTTATTTGTTGGGTTTGGTGAACCGATTAAGTCGATTCACATCAGCATCATCTATCATTCATTGTCTTTCTAATCTTGCCTTAGGATCAGTTTCATGGCATATTTCACAACCTATCTCGTGTTACCGATTTTAAGTGTTTGCATGTAAATATATGCACGACTTACCTATACTTACCGTCCGGCCTTCCCTGTCCAAAGTAAATCAAGTTAGTCAACAATTTATATATAACAACTTAACGTAATTCACGTGAACATTCAGTGTCAAGGGAGTGTCCCTACCTCAGATTCTACGACGTGTTTCTGTTTGCGAAGATACGTTATGACCACGCCTCGTTTCGATGATCATTCCCACTCGGATATCCCATCTACTCAACTAGTCAGTTGTGTTATGCTTGAAGGGTTATGTTCTAACGTCCATGTTCACTCAACTATTCAATTGTTTAGTTAACTTAGACTACTTTGTTTCAATGCAAGGTCTTGCATGTGGATTGCCATCAACAATTCCACTAAATCTGTATGCACCGGTCGCTGGCATCACAAGTCATTTTGGACATGTTCCCCTTGGTATTCTCACCTATCATAGCGTGATGGCTGGTACACCTTGATAGTCTTTTGAAATACTCGGCCTTACGTCTTCTATGTGCCCAAGCCCGCACACAGGCCGCCCGTAAGCTATGATTCCGCCTAGGCCGGCCACGATGTCGTGATCGTTGCCTTGGAATCTCTATTTGATTCTTCCTCCCGTATAGGAGTGGGTTGTCCGCGACCATTTCGTATTGTCTTGTTATTTTTAACTTAACGGCTGTCTTTGAGCCATAGGCTGTCTGTGAGCCATAATGCGTTATCGACCAGGTTGGCGGCGGCGTCCGTGCAGCGCGGGTAGCGAGCCCCGTTGCACGTCCCCGTCATACTTGTCGCTAACCATTCCTTTCTTATCTTTCATTCATTCATTCATTTCTTTCTTTCACTTGTTCGTTCGTTCATTAATTTATTCACGTATTTATTCACTCATTCGTTGATTCATTCATTCACTTATTCGTTCATTCAAACATTATGCAACTCCCTGTGCGGGAGTCGCCTTGGCGACCCATCGGTCCCGAAGCCTTTCAATGTTGCTATACTATACTCGGAACGACTATGTCGATAGTCTTCCCGTTTCATTGTTGTAAGCCATTCATTTCTTCATTGTTGAACGCATAAGAAACTTGAAATATAAACTTGTGCCTTGGCACGAGCATGGAGTGTGGTACGAGAGTTCTTATATTTTTCGAGTCCTTTTTCATATTCTAAACAAGCATACAAGATAAGATTATTCCCTTAGCTAGACACGTTGAGTCATTCATTAGCATCCACGGTATTATCGCCTAGCTATTCTAGTGATAGTGTCCGTATTATTAAGTGCCTAGGCTAAGCAAAGACAGGTTCATCGGAGCCACCCACCTTAGCGATGTTCGCATCGGCCGAGAGATACTCCGAGCGTGCCTTTGAAAGTCTAAGTCTGGATTTATCTTTAATGGGCCAATGTAAGTCTTGTATCGATTCTTCATCAGGTCGACGCAACTCTTCGAATCGACGGCTCGTTTGAGTCATTGCACTTGCCGTTTGAATCGGCGTTCCACTAGGGCGGAGCGGGTCGTTACACTCTCAAGCATAAGAAATGTTGAATTCCATCTAGTTGAGACATCACTTGCTACTCCCTTGCCAACCAACTTCGTATGAGATAATGCATTTTCAAACTTTTGCTTTCTACTTTGAGAGGATTTACAAAAGTTGACACTATTTCGAATTTTTTTTAACAGCCCATCAACCACTTTCAACCCATCATGTACAATGAGGTTTAAAATATGCGCACTGCATCTAATGTGAAACATATTGCCACGAAGAAACAATACCTCTTTATCATTCAGCAATTCTTTAAGGTGTCGCACCATAACATCATTACTCGAAGCCTTATCAACGGCAATAGCAAACAATTTTTTATCAATATTCCATGAAGCTGTTGTAGATTTGATGAATTCACTAAGAGCAAGACCGGTGTGTGGAGATGGGATCATGTGATATGCAATTATTATTTTTCTGTAACACCCAATTATCATCAATATAGTGACAAGTTACACAACAATGACCTTTATTTTGATGCTTGAAAGTCCACAAGTCTGCCGTGAGGCTAATTCGAGATGACAGTTGATTAAAGAACTTCTGTAACTCATCTTTCATGTCATTAAAAACTCTTAAAACATCTGCCCTAATTGTATTTCTTGTATAAAATCTCACAGTTGGATTGATGGTTTTCACATACTCTTGAAAATACTCATGTTCAGTCATATTGAATGGATAATCATGCTTCGCAATCATCCGAGTAAAAGACAATCTTGTTTTTTCTGCATCAAATTTCCAATTTCCAAGTTCCAAATTTTGGAGGTTTATTAGGAATAGTTATAGAAGACAACAGTTTTTGACCTTGACGATTTCGTGGCTTTCTCAGACAAGCGTTCGCGTGATTTTTCAAATGAGAAGTTCCCTTTGAACTAGCCCAATCAAATGATTTTTTGCAATGCTTACAAATGACATTAATACCACAATCTGCAAAACGTTGTTCTTCAAAATCCTGCCATACTAGAGATCTCCTTTTTCTTTTTCTTTTTGTTCTTCTGTTGATTGACTTTCTTTCTCTCCAACACCACTAGGCTCTCCAACACCACTAGACCTTAAGTTCTCATCAGAAATATTATTAGGGCCATTGCCAGGTGTTTGTGATAAAACATGACCAAGTGCAACGACAACACTACTACCGACAATAGTAGATGGTTCTGAAATCTTTATCAATCTACAAATTTTAAAAAAAATGAAACAAACATGTACAAGTAAAAAAAAAAGAAAAAAGAGTTAAACCCAGTATAAAAAAAACTATTTGGGAAGGGAAAAAAGAGAACACGAACAAAGAAAAAAAAAGACTTGGTCATTTGATGCATCAAGTTAGTTCTTCTAAGAGAAAGTTAAATTGCAAGAAAAAGCTAACCTACATGTTTCATTCAGATATGACATGTGGGTATATGTTTCATATCAATTTTACAGATCATAGCAATAAGAAATATGTAAATATGTATCTGCTTTACATATTCTTCAAATGAAATAAACATATGCAACTAGAAATCTTAGAAAATTAGAGGTCTTAGCAAAATTATGTAAATAATCTCCTCTGTGTCCTACAGAAGTTCCAATAGAGTACTTATAACTTAACAATAATGGTATTTGTATTTATGTATACAAATATTTTTCTAGTTACTCAAACAAATATACCAAAACCATACAAAGGTGAGCACAAAGCACCAAGACTATATAAATCATATAAAGGTGGCCAGGACTTATTTAAAAAATAAAGTAATGGCCAAAGTTCTTACTGATTTTTAGTACTTTCATGGAGACAATGAAGAAAAATACAAGGGCAATAACTTAATAGTTGCTCAAATGGAAAACAGAGGCAGTATAAGGCATCTGGCAAAAAAATCAAATGCAAATATGGCTAAAAAAGAAAAAACTTACTTTTGCTCTTCTTCACTATTTTTTGCTCGTTACTGAACCAAATCTGGCAAAAAAAAAATTACATACCTTGAGAAATCAAAGAAAAAAACTCTCCAAAATCTGAGTAGAGAGTTAAGATTATTGGGAAAAAAAACTAATTTTGTGGTCATACCTTCCTCAATCTAAGAGACTTTTCAGATGGAGTAGATAAATTAGTGGAAACATAGGGTTTCCGGAAGAGGAGGGACGAGAGTAGGGGGGCTGAAATCATCTCCATCTTCCAAGCAATTTATGCTCTCTTGCTCTCATCATCAGTAGAACCGCAGAGGAGAATGGAGAAAAAGAATTCAGTTGAGATGATCACTTGGAGAAGATGAGAAGCCATGGAATGGAGGCTTCTTTCTCTTGGACTTGGGTCTGTGGGAGAATCAAGAATGAACAGAAGAAATAATAAAGTCTATTGTTCTGTGGAAAATGGACAATAAGAGCATCTCCAACCCTATTGTGACTTTGGAAAAAAGTTGTTGCCACATAGGAATGACAAAATTTTATTCAAAAGTTCTTCTCCAATGCAATCGTCAAGTCAATTGTGACGCTTATGTGGCAAAAATTAAAGAAGACATTGTGAAGTTGATTGTCTTGTTCTAGACAATGCACTTGATAATGTCTTCTCTTCCATGAGTTGGAAAAAATAATTTTTATTGTCTCCTCAATACTTTTGCATTGGAGAGAGTTTTTCTATCTCAATGTCTTTTGAAATATAATTTTGCCACATAAACAAGACATTGTCTTGTGGCTCATGCCACATAGGAGCCACCTAAGACTCACAACAATTAACAAGACAATAGGGTTGGAGATGCTCTAATAATCACAATGCTATGCTTAATAATATTTTTTTGGATACACGAATGCTATGCATCGGTTATTTGTAAAAAAAAAATTTACAAATAAACTTCCCTAACAACATCAAACAACGTGTCTACACAGTTAAACGTTGTTACTTTTCCTAAAAAAAAAATATTTGCAAACAAAAGAAAAAGGAATTAGAAAACGGTCAACATAGTCAACTGACAATATAGTACCCAAAACCACTAATGGACAAACTGGATACCCAAAGCCTAATTTGGCCATAAACTTGGTATCCTTATACAAAATAACCCTAAAATTTAATATAATATGCATTATATATAATATAGAAGTATAAAAGTTGAAGATGAAAGGAAATGACAGTTAAGAGTAAAACCTTTTCATCTTCTCCTGTAATTAATATATATTATATATACATCATACTATACTATATATATAATTTCGAATATCCGAATTCGATATCCGAAAATTACAATTTAATATCGGATCGGATATTAACGAATTCAAATACTTTAATATTCGAATTCGTATCCGAAAAAAGGAATATTCGAAAAACATGCGGATATTCGAATCCGATATCCGAAAATTCGGATACGGTATCGAATCGGATTCGGATTTTCGACTATTCATCGACAAGCCTATCTCAAATAATGAACTCGAACAAACTATTAAGTTAGAAAGTAAGATATTTAGTCGTATAAGAAAAGAAGAAACAAACTGTTGTAACTCATATGGCCCTTCATTTCATCTCCTTGTAACATACAAAAGACCTTTGGCCTTTCGTCTCTTCATAACCCCCAACCTCTCTCTTTATATAAAGAGAGGTTGGGATAGCTTGTAATATGCACTTATGTGGTTGATAGTATACGAGAAAGCTTCGTCTCCGTGTGTTTGAGCTTTTGCCTTACGACACGTTATCAGCACGAGAAATTATTTTTTCAAAACCGTTTGTTTTATCTACAACTGTTTGTTGTTACTTATGCAAACCAAATCCATAGTTTTATATGATGACTGATCAAGATTTTTCTCCTGTTGTAGAAAAATGTCGATCAAGATTGATTTTTCCATCCTTGAAGCCTCTGGTAAGAACTACTTGGACTGGACGCAAGACATCCAGAACCATCTAGATGCGCAGGGCCTCTTGGACGTCATCTATAACGAGGAAGAGCGTGAAGTGGAAGCCACTCGCTCAATGAACGCCAAAGCGATGATTCTATTCCGCAGGCATTTATCTGACGCCATGAAGGCGGAGTTCATTGAAATTTCCTCGCCGAAGACGCTATGGGACTCTCTGAAAGAGCGCTTCGACCACCAGAAGACCATTTGGCTACCTAAAGAACGTCATGACTGGTTGAACCTGCGCTTCCAAGACTTCAAAAGTGTAATTGATTACAATAATAAAGTCTGCAGGATTCGATCACTTCTCCAATACTGCGGTGAGATATTAACCGACAGTAATCTTTTAGAGAAAACATACACCACATTTCCTTCCACTGACAACTTGCTCCAGAAGCAATACCGTCAGTCTAAGTTCACCAAGTTTTCCGAGCTCATCACCCAGCTTTTACTAGACGAGAAGAACAGTCTTATTTTAATGAGAAACAACAATTCTCGTCCTGCTGGAACAAAGGCAATTCCAATGCCTGATGCAAACGCTCTCCGTGGACCAAATCCACAGTGGAAACGAGACAAGGGCCAGTCGTCCCAACCAAGGAACAGAGGCGAGTTTAAGCCTCGCCACCCAAAGCGAGGTTCTAACAAGAACCAAGGACCTTTGACTCCTAGGCAGTCTCATGGTAAGAACCAACGGGCCAGTCGTCCCAAAGCGAGAGTGGAAGGCCAAGCGCCTACTCTCTGCTACAAATGTGGTGCTTATGGTCATATGCAACGGACTTGCAGGGCGACCCCCCCAAGAAGTTGATAACTATTACAAGGGGCACCGGGCCGAAGCAAATCTGGTCAACGAGTGCGAAAATCTAAATCTTGAGACCCTCGATTTTATAGTAGAAATGGAAGAATGAATCTCCATTTTCTCTCTATATTTGATTTAAGTCATGAAACTTTTGGTGGTTTGTATTTTCTGTTTTCTCGATAAATTAAAGTTCTATTTTGAGCACTTTCCTCAAACGTGTGACAAACTTTAATTTTCTTTACTTATAGGCATGGACCACGGGGCAGTAGATTGTTTGGTTGATAGTGGAACGACTCACACTATCTTGAGAGATAAATCATACTTTATCTCCTATACGCCTAAAGTAACCTCAGTGACAACCATTTCGGGACCCTCAACCCTTGTTCAAGGTTTTGTCAAAGCCCGTTTTTCGTTGTCTAATGGTACTCCCGTTGAAGTATCAGAGGCCTTATATTCTCCAAGGTCCAGTCGTACCTTACTGAGTTTTAAGGATATTCGAGAAAACGGATTTCATGTTGAAACTGCTCGAGAACATGGCTTCGAGTATCTTTTCATTACCTCCACTCAGTACGGCCAAAAGCGTATCATGGAGAAGTTAAAAAGTCTTTCAAGTGGTTTGTATCTCACTACGATACAACATATCGAGAGTAATCTCATCATTCGCCGAGCGCCAGTTGATGAGAGGACTTTTATGCTATGGCATGACCGGCTGGGTCATCCGGGTCAAAATACGATGCTTCGCACTATGAATGCATCACATGGGCATCCTCTTGGAGGAAAGAATTTCGTTATAAATCCGAAAAGCCTATGCCAAGCTTGCTCGATTGGGAAGACGAATCTCGAGCCACTCCATGTGAAACCTACGAGATTAGTTTCTCAATTCCTTGAGAGAATTCATGGAAATATTTGTGGACCAATCCAACCAACATGCGGACCATTTAAATACTTCATGGTTTTGGTTGATGCATCGACTAGATGGTCACACGTAGTGTTGTTGTCCACCCGAAATACAGCATTTCCTAAACTCTTCGCCCAGATGATTAAGTTAAGGGCTCACCATCCGGATTATCCGATAAAGTCTATTAGACTTGATAATGCCGCGGAGTTTACATCGAAGACTTTCGATGACTATTGCATGACTTTGGGAATAAATCTTGAACATCCTGTTGCGTATGTTCATACCCAAAATGGCCTAGCAGAAGCTTTTATAAAGCGACTGCAAGTGATAGCGCGGACCTTGGTTATGCGCACCAAACTCCTACTATCTGCATGGGGCTATGCAATTTTGCACGCTGCAAATTTGGTCTGTCTGAGGCCCATGGCCACCCAACCACTTTTCGCGTACCAGCTGGTTACTGGATGTGAGCCTGACATCTCACATTTACGCGTGTTTGGGTGCCTAGTCAATGTTCCAATTGAGCCGATAAGGCGTTCAAAATTTGGATCTCAGAAGCGACGGGGAATATATGTCGGTTATAACTCCCCGTCTATCATTCGCTATTTAGAGCCCTTGACAGGCGATCTCTTTACCGCGAGACACGCGGATTGTGACTTTGATGAGACAATCTTCCCGTCGTTAGGGGGAGAAATGCACGCTAACATTGATGAGGAACGACGTAAATTAGCGTGGCATGTGCCCGCTGTTGCTCATCATGATCCCCCCTCTGCACATAGTGATAAGGAAGTGCAGAGGATTCTAGGTCTGTAAGATATTACAAATCAAATGCCAGACGCATTTAGCGACCTAGCAAAAGTCACGAGATCAATTATACCTGCTGCAAATGTGCCTGCAAGGATAGTCGTCCCTGAGAGACGCCATGTTCCTGTGAAACATGTTGCTCCGGTCGAACCCGCCGAGCAAAGGACGCTACCATCGGCCGTCCAGTCCGCCGCTATTCCCATGAAGAAGGGAAGATCGGTTGGTTCCAAAGATGTTCTGCCCCGGAAGCGAAGAAATCTTGTTAAAAGCATTTTGTCACATGAGATCATTAATGATCACGGCGATGTATTAGAAGAGCGCGTTCCAGATGAAACGCCTATTCCTAATCATGCCGATAACCTCAAAATATCCGTCGAGTATGCTAGCTTAGACGATATTTTAAAGTGAAATAAAACTGTCATCGAAAATGTGTTCATATACTCAGTGGCCACTGACATTATGAACAATGATGACATGGAATCTCGTAGTGTTGCCGAGTGTCAACGACGAACGGACTGGTCACAATGGAAACAAGCAATCCAGGCTGAACTAGACTCCTTAGCGAAAAGAAACGTGTTTGGACCTGTTGCTCCAACACCACCCAATGTTAAACCAGTTGGTCACAAATAAGTTTTCCTAAGGAAGCGTAATGAGAGAAATGAGATTGTGCGATAGAAGGCACGCCTTGTGGCGTAAGGCTTCTCACAACGCCCTGGAATTGATTACGAGGAGACGTATTCTCCCGTAATGGACGTTATAACGTTTCGCTACTTAATCAGTTTAGCAGTTTCCGAAAAACTGAATATGCAGCTCATGGATGTGGTCACAGCCTATCTCTACGGGGAACTGGACACAGAGATATACATGAGAGTCCCTAAAGGACTAAAGATGCCTGAATCAAGTAGTTCCCGACCACGGAACGCGTTCTCGATTAGACTGAGGCGTTCGCTATATGGATTGAAACAATCCGGACGAATGTGGTATAACCGCCTAAGCGAATACTTGATCAGTTTGGGATACATTAATAACGAACTTTGCCCATGCGTGTTCATAAAGAAATCCACTTCAGGATACGCAATCATCGTGGTCTATGTAGATGACATGAATCTCATAGGAACCGAAAAAGATTTGTCAGAAACTGCTGATATCCTGAAGAGGGAATTCGAGATGAAGGATCTTGGGAAGATACGGTTTTGCCTCGACCTGCAGATCGAGCACCGTAAAGATGGAATTCTTGTCCATCAAGCGAACTACACCTAAAAGGTGTTGAGACACTTTAGTCATTTTGACGTTAAGCCGTCCGCTACTCCCATGATCGTCCGCTCTCTAGACATTACTAAGGACCCATTCCGTCCAAAGGAAGACGACGAAGATATATTGAGTCCTGAGTGCTCTTATCTGGGTGCAATAGGCGCTTTATTGTACTTGGCCCAATGTACTAGACCGGATATCTCGTTTGCTGTGAATTGTCTAGCTCGACACAGCACCGCGCCAACATGCCGCCATTGGAATGGCATAAAAGATATTTTTCGCTACCTTAAGGGTACTACGGACTTGGGCTTATTCTATCCCTACGCGATTTTGAGTGAGTCCAACGCTCTTGGCACTCGAAGCAACGCGACCCTTGTTGGCTACGCCGATGCGGGATACTTATCTGATCCGCACAAGGGGCGTTCCCAATCTGGTTATGTCTTTACCATTGGGAACACGGCGATTTCTTGGAGGTCTCGCAAACAGACCTTAGTGGCTACTTCAATGAACCACTCTGAGCTACTCGTACTCTATGAGGCGACTAGAGAGTGTGTATGGCTTCGAGCTATTATTGGCCATATTCGAAGTACATGTGATTTTCCATATGACCCAGATGAACCTGTTGTCGTCTATGAGGACAATACCGCTGTTATTGATCAAACGAAACATGGTTACATCAAAGGGGATGCTACCAAGCACATATCGCCCAAGTTGTTCTTTACACATGAACAACAAGCGCTTCAGAAGATTGAAGTGCAACACATTGGATCAGAGAATAACCGTGCAGACTTGTTCACCAAGTCACTGCCAAAACACTCGTTCCAGAAACATGTCAGAGCGATTGGACTTAGGAAGCTTTCAGAGCTAGCCTAAGTGAAACATGTTTCCTGCACCCTGTTGTGTGCATGTGAGGGGGAGCGCCCCAACGAGCGCCTTCAAACGCCCTGTTGTGCGTATATCCCGTACCCTGTCGAGTGCGAGTGAAAAGAGAAGCATCCTGATGTATGCTTGTGTACTCTTTTTCCCTTCGACCAAAATTTTTCCCACTGGGTTTTCTTTGGCAAGGTTTTTAACGAGACACAGTTCAAATCTCTTATTCACTAAGGATTATTATAATCAGGGAGAGTATCCAGTTGTATACTTCTAAACCATCGTGTACTCTTTTGTCCTTCGATCAGCGGTTTTTCCCACTGGGTTTTCCCTGACAAGATTTTGACGAGGCACCTTTGCAATGGTTAGTTTACCCCCATCATACTGACCGGTGTGTACTTTTTTGTCCTTCGACCAAAGTTTTTTTTCCACTGGGTTTTCTTTGGCAAGGTTTTGACGAGGCACAAGTAGATGGTCAAACTTGAAGATGCAAGCTACAGACAGACGAAGAAACTCAGAGATGTTTACAAGCAAAATTTTTGGAGAGCCAAGGGAGAGTGTTGTAACTCATATGGCCCTTCATTTCATCTCCTTGTAACATACAAAAGACCTTTGGCCTTTCGTTTCTTCATAACCCCCAACCTCTCTCTCTATATAAAGAGAGATTGGGATAGCTTGTAATATGCACTTATGTGGTTGATAATATACGAGAAAGCTTCGTCTCCGTGTGTTTGAGCTTTTGCCTTACGACACAAACTACAATTTATAACATAAGTGTACATATATAGCACATGGGTTCTTGCAAGCATGTAAACACAAACAAATTCACCCAAGAAGCTCATGTATTGTAGAGAGAGAAATAGAGACAAACATTTTCATTTTAAGGGGATCCTCGTGGCCAAACAGTGTCAGCACCCGATGGTCCAAACCCGATTCTAAAATATTGGGGGCCAAAAGTTTGGCATGGGCCGGCCTGGCCTTGTAAATTGCGAACTTAAGGGGATCTTCGGCACTTGCACTGGACCGGCCTGAATATTATAAATAGAAAATAAAATCGATTGAACTTATCCCCACAACAAAACCCTCCTCCCTCTGCTTCCGCTTCCGCCTCCGCCTCCGCCGCCTCCGCCTCCGCCACCGCCAGCAGTGACTTTAGAGAGAAAGGTCAATCATTAGTTCATGTACTCAATTTGATCTTGAGCTATAGTTCAGTACTTTTCAATCTAGTTCTCATGTTCAAACTTATGGCAATAAATTTTTTACACATGGTTCTGATTTCATGTTAATAATTCTCAACTTTAGTACCCAAAAGTGTAACTTTCTCCGATGGCGACACCGCCGGTCCCCGACCTGAAGAAGCGGGCTATGGTGGTGTCACTCCCCGATCCCGATATATGTATTCTTCATGGATTCCGTATACGGTAATCTGTATTTAGCATGAGTATAATTTCGTATATTTATTAATGGTGGCCTGTAGTTTTTTTTTTTTTTGCATTGTCATTTAATGGTGTGATTAGGGATTAGGGTTTTCTTATAATCACTCCATTAAATGACAATGCAAAAAAAAAAAAAAACTACAAGCCACCATTAATAAATATACGAAATTATACTCATGCTAAATACAGATTACCGTATATGGAATCCATGAAGAATACATATATCGGGATCGGGGAGTGACAGGAGGCTCTCGAGCGGAGGTTCGCCGTCGACAAGGCCAGGAGCCTCCAAGAAGAGCGGCGGAAGAGCCTACAAGAAGAGCAGCGGAGGAACGAGAAGAGTAGGAGGAACCATAAGGAAGACCAGCAGCAAGTGGCTCCGGCTGTCAAAGGACATGTGCATGGAAGGGGTTCCTAATCCCAAGATCGACCCCTCTCCTCCCCCTTCCTCCTCCAAGAAAGGTCAGATTTCAGTTCAACACTCCACGCATTGCCCGTGTCGAGATATTTCCTCTTGCACGGACACGACATCAGGTGTGTCCTAATATATATTGTAGTGTCCGGATTGTGTCCAATAGGTGTTCGAGGAATTATCTACTATTCATATTAAGTTTTCTAGTTAATTGTCTAAATGGTGCACGAGAAATGTTCGTCATTTTTGTGATCATTTTTTTTTTGGTTAATTTGATACCTAAGTTTTATATTTTGGTTTAAAAAGTGTCTGAAATAGATTTCGTTGGTATTTTGGATGAAAATTGTTTAAAATTGGCATGTCATTTGTCTTATTTTTTAAGTTTATTTTTGTGATGACCAACCAATACGTGGGTTATATTTGCTTGTAGAGACATCATTTTGTACTCGACAAAGCTATTAATTTGTTTATGTGATATTTTTTCGAACACCAATATTCTTAGTCGAAAAGACAAAAGCATGACAAAATGTGAAACCCAGTTTTCTTTAGTTAGATTATTTTAATAGAATTTTCGTATTGGTAAATAAAACATTTTCAAATTATTATTAATATAATTATTATATATATTTTTGGTTGAAAAGTAATTTCGAAATTATTTATAACATGGATTTTTGGGATTCGAGACCCAGACCCGAGTTCGAGCCTGAGCCCAACCCTTCTCTTTCCCAATTCTTTTCTAATCTGGATATTTGACTTGGTAGTAATGATAATAAAAAAAATAAAAAAAAATAAATAAATATATTTTCTAAGTAGGAGAACTGGTCCCGAAGGACCAGTGTGTATTCTCCTAGAGAATTGGTAAACTTCTCCTTAATTTTCTCCCTAGATTAAGTCTCCTCCACACAAATTTCCTCACCCCCTCACTTTCCTTCCCTACAGTTACTCCAGAGAGTAACCCCACTCCTTCGTTATAACTCCCCCTAATAATTTCCCACTTTCCCCACTCCCTATTAATCCCACGTTCTCAACAGCACATCTCTCACTCTCCCCACCTTTCCGTACATCAACAAAACCTATTATTTTTCCTCACACAAAACTCAAACTCTAAATCTCTCTCTCTCCCCCTCACCATCTCTCTGGAAGAGAACCCCACTCCCGAGCCCTAACCCAACCGCGGCCGGGAACCCCCTCCCCGACCGTGGCGGTCTCCGCGCGCGGGCCTCCCCGACCCGCCGCCGACCTCTCCCTCCGGCCGCGCCCCGCACAGCCGCCCCGATCCGCGCGCCGTGCCCTAACCCCTAATTTTCGAGCGCCCGCTCCCGAGTTCGACCGGCTCCCCCGCCTTTCCGTGCGGCCAGCCCGGCCTACCGCCCCCGCGCCCCTTTCGCCGAGCGCTGACCAGCACTCTCCGGCGATCCCGCGGCCAGATCCAGCGCCGCCCGTATGGCGCGTCTCCAGCCCGCAATCCCGACCTCCTTCGCGCCTTTTTCCCCCGCGCTGTCCCCGAGGCCAGCAAACCCCCGCCTCCGCCGCTGTCAGCGTTTCCGCGGCCATTCGCTGCTGTCCAGCACCCTTCCCGTGGATTTCCCGCTGTCCGTGGACTTTCCCGCGGTTCGGAACTTCTACCTGCTGCCGACTTAGTTCGGATTTCTTTCCCGAGATTTTTCCCGCGGCTCCCCGCCAACGGAATTTGGTAATTTCTGTTAATCAGAGTAGTTCGTCCCTCCCGTGAGTCGATGATGATAGATCGGTCCCCCGGTTCCCTCTCGGGAATCCGGATAGCTGCGTTATAATTTCCCGTTAGCTACGTTTAGCACTTGGGTGACGTTTGTCTGTGAGATTGTGTTGCTGTGGTTTTGTTTTGGATAAAACGGGATTTCCGGTGTGGTTTCGGATTTGGTTCTGTGATATATTTTCTATACAAATGGGTTTTCCCTGGTTTGGAATAATTGCAGGTTTTCCGTGGCGCATTTTCCAGTTTTGGGTTTGACCCGAAATAGAGGAAGTGCTGCCCAAATTTTTACAAAAACTATATTTATATTGATTTCAAAATTGGCTTTCGAAAATGAATTTCTAAACTGATTTTTCGGGCGACGACCGTACCGGTCTGTGGGCCCCGGCGAAATACAAACGCACCGGTCCGACCGGACGTTGAGGCATAAACCGAATTTGAGGAAATGGACCGAGTCTGAGACTCCTAGTTTTCTTTTATTTATTATTTTATTTTTAGGCTAAATATTATAGTCATTTAAATTCTGCATTTTATTTAATAATTCAGTCATTTTCTTATTTAATGTAAAAGAAAGATGTATCGGGCATAAGCCCACCCTAGGACCAGTAGCTGAGCCCATGTATTTGTGTAGCGTAGTTTGTTTTCTTTTCTTTTCTGGTGGATGTAAATTTGGGTGGTTTGGATTGATTTCATATTCGTAGTTAGGACGTAATTTACGGCTTAAATACGAGTTTAGCTAAAATAAATAAAATATTATTAATTCACTGTTTGTCACTAAAAGAAACTGTATTTTATATACATATTATGAAAATACAAAGTTTTCCAAAATTGTAATCGATTCTCGTGATTTTCCAAATAATCCAATTAACCGGCTTAATCAACGCACATAGTTGCGACGAAATCGTTAGCTGTAGATTAATACAACTTAAAACTTGATTAGGACATTACTACTAGAGATTGTAACTAGCACATCTAGATATGGGTTGAATATTATTTCTAAGTCTGGAATCTCAAATGTAGGATTTCGGGGAAGTGTTTGACCTAGTTCCTCGGTACAAACTCTCGATCCAGTCACAATAACAAAGGCAAGTACATTTATGTTGATTACAATTATTTAATAATCACTTCACTGCAATTTTAAACCACTGTTCATACACGAACTCCTTCGGGAGTATTGACTGTACTGTTGGGGACTGGGGGAGTAGAGTAATGTTTATGACCACATCCAAATTACTGTAACTGACTGTATTAGCTTTCCCCTCTTCACACGGGGACAAGCCATACCGTATCGCTAGATACTACTGTAACCCAAGCCGGTCATATACATTGCCTATTCACATCACTGTACTGTATTGTTTCAAAACTGTTCATCTTCAAACTGTTTAAAAGTGCATAATTTTATTGTTAAATTAATTGTCAAGATTAGCATGAATTGTACTTTGCTCCCTCCTGACTGGAGACCCAACATTTTAGGTATCACTGATGAGGCTTTGTTCCGTGATCCCAACTAGAGGATGATGATCTCGAGACTGATGAGCTGGTTGCCTAGATTTTTCTTCTTCTTTATAATTCATGATGTTTGTGGAAAGCAATGTACTTCAGATGTATGTTTCATTTCATTGTAAAAAGTTTTAAACTATTCAAATTATTAAAGTTGTGGCAATTAGACTGTGTTGTTTTATTTACCTGCATGAGTGATACAGCTTACTGCCGCCGTCTCAACAACGGTGCAGGCGGGACATGATCCCATTCGACCCAAGAAATTGGGACCGGGTCGTGACATGTTTTTAGTGGTGGCCCATACAGGTCAGAACAACAACTTAGGAAAACATACCTAGAAACAATTAGAACACTAGAACATCAATTTGTCACAACATAGGACCGAAATATATTATAAATAAATATTTTTGCTTGATTATAGACCGGTAGGCTACCTTGCTTATGTGTGCGTCCTAAACTTTCCAGAGAATGTCCGTTGACCAAATCCTGCTGGCGATGAGGTGTTATCTCCGGATCATACCCCATCTCCTCAACCAAAGCCCAGGGTCTTTCCCCTCGCGGCTGTTTGACCGTCCTCATAATGCACCCAGTGAAGTTTTTCCTACACTGGCAATTTCTACCTCATCTCAAACTGAGATGCATTTCCTTGGTGGAGTATTCATTTTTGTTGCTCCACCAGTACCAGCAAACATCTTCCAAATGGTTGTCCTATTCCAAGAAATCCTGGAGATCCAGAAAGTTCAAGATGAAGCCCAGCAGGAACAGATGAATATCACGAGAGAAGACATGAAGAACGTCATGATGTAGCCTTAGATATCCCCAACCAAGTTAGAGCAGAACTTTGTCCTAGGAAGGATACCCCTGAAGATATTTGGGTCCCATCAAGTACTCTACTTCCGGCAGCCTTGTCGTAAGAAGCTATGGGCTTGTAACTACTGCAAGAGGCCTGGTCATCAGACCGTTAGTTGCCGCAAGAGATTGGGACAATGTTTGGCATGTGGATCTGCTGAACATCGGGTAAAGGACTGCCCTTATCTGTTTATCAAGCCAGAGCTCATAGGCCAGCAACACCTGTTAGGCCACAACCTAGGGACTCTCTTCCTATCTAGCAGACCTTGCCTCCTACAAAGGCATGATGCAGACTCGAAGTTCATAGAAGATGAAGGACCAGATCAATGAAGGCTCTAGAATTTATGCAGAATGGAACTCTACCTTAGGGAGTACCTATCTTGTTTATGTCCAAGAAGGATGGAACAACGGATGTGCATCGATTACCAGACACTAAAGAAACAAGTACTTTCTGTCCGGGTCGAGGATCTGTTTGATCTGGTTATATGGAGATAGAATGTTTCGAAGTTTGACTTAAGATTTGACTACCATCAAATCAAAGTCAGGAAAGAGGACATTTCCAAGACGGCGTTCAAACATCAAGTATGTGTAGTTTTCTGTGGTCAGGACGTTAGACTGACAAATGCTCCTGCTATGTTCATGAATTTCATGAACAGAGATTTTTTCATGAGTATATGAATCAGTTTATCTCCTCCATAGATAACATTTGGATATATTTGAAGATTGAAGAAGAGCATGAAGAACACCTGAGGAAGTTTTGGAAACTTTGAGGAAAAAAAAAAAGTTTTTGGTAAGTTATCTGAACGTGGGTTGTTGACAAGGTAGACTTTTGGGCATGTTGTTAAGAGAAGAAATTTCGATGGAAGATAGCTGTTGTTGAAGAGTGGTATACCCCAAGTTCAATTCGAAAGATCCTTGAACTTGGCCTGCTACTATCATAAGTTCGTGAAGGATTTCGCCAAGATTGCTGAGCCGATGACGAAGCTCACTTGGAAGAATGAAGAGTTCATCTGAACGAAAGTTTGCCAGACGGCATTGAGGAGCTGAAGAAGAGACTTACCACTACACCAATCCTTGCACTACCCGCAGGAACCGGTGGTTTCTCAATTTACAGTAATGTCTCTGGAAAAGGACTGGGCTGCGTTCTTCAACAACATGGGAAAGTAATTGCTTACACATGTAGGCAACTACAGACTCATGAGAAGAATCATCCCACACCTAATTTGAATTGCTGCAATTATTTTTACTTTGAAGCTATGGAAGCATGATTTTTATGGAAAGGGAGTAAAAATTTATACGGACTACAAAAGTCTGAAATATGTCTTCACTCAGGAAGGGCTGAATGTTAGACTAAGAAGATGGTTGAAGCAGATGAAGGATTTCGACATCAACCTGCAGTACTATTCAGGTAAGGCTAATGTGGTCACTGATGCACGTGGTCGATACTGATGGCGAAGTTCTTAGCCAAGGAGTGGCACCTGCTAGAAGACATCGAGAAGTTTGGACTGGAGGTTATACTACCTGGAGATAGAAGGACGGAGCTGGATGCTGATTCAGTATTGATGAAGTTCGAGGATGAGGGATAAAAATCAAGAGAACGTAGTTTCAAAACGAGGCACTTTGCAGGCTTAGAGATCAAATGTTGGCAGCATTGTACGAGAGGCACATCTACCGGATTCACGGAGTACCGCGGGACGAGCAATCAGAGAGGTCAATCCAGACGCTTGAAGATGTTTTGAGATTTTACGTCTCGGAATTTGGTAGGTCTTGGGAAGACCAAATTGCATTTGGTGTAGTTTTCTCCTACCAGAGGAACAATCAGTTTCGACGGAGCTGGAAATTGAGGCCAGACACTACATTTCGGATTTCGAGTCACGTTTTGAATAATTCAGAGCTGAAGATTGGACTCAACCTTTTCAGTGCCAGAGAAACCAGTTGCAAGCCTAGTCAGAGATGAGAAGAAAATCAGAATTTGAGCCATCACTTAAACTCCTATTCCTTATCTTTTCTTTTTCCCGTTCTAAACTTGACTAATGCTGCTAAGTTAGCTTAGTTTTGCAAGCTATCTCTTTAAATCAAGCTTGATCATAACGATATTTTATTGGGTGCACCCACTAATATATTGTCTAATCAGAACCGGTGCATGATGGTCTGATCAACCTCGTGTACTTTGGTTCGCCTTTGTATTTTTCTGCGTGGATGATATCATAAATAAAACTTATCCCTAAACTGTCTCATCCACGACTGCCTTAGAAATTCTTATAGTTGGACCTGAGTTACGGGCGCAGTACCCGTACATGTTTGACTTTCCTACCTTACTTTAAATTTCGAGGACGAAATTTTCTAAGGAGGGAAGATTGTGAAACCCAGTTTTCTTTAGTTAGATTATTTTAATAGAATTTTCGTATTGGTAAATAAAACATTTTCAAATTATTATTAATATAATTATTATATATATTTTTGGTTGAAAAGTAATTTCGAAATTATTTATAACATGGATTTTTGGGATTCGAGACCCAGACCCGAGTTCGAGCCTGAGCCCAACCCTTCTCTTTCCCAATTCTTTTCTAATCTGGATATTTGACTTGGTAGTAATGATAATAAAAAAAAAAATAAAAAAAAATAAATAAATATATTTTCTAAGTAGGAGAACTGGTCCCGAAGGACCAGTGTGTATTCTCCTAGAGAATTGGTAAACTTCTCCTTAATTTTCTCCCTAGATTAAGTCTCCTCCACACAAATTTCCTCACCCCCTCACTTTCCTTCCCTACAGTTACTCCAGAGAGTAACCCCACTCCTTCGTTATAACTCCCCCTAATAATTTCCCACTTTCCCCACTCCCTATTAATCCCACGTTCTCAACAGCACATCTCTCACTCTCCCCACCTTTCCGTACATCAACAAAACCCATTATTTTTCCTCACACAAAACTCAAACTCTAAATCTCTCTCTCTCCCCCTCACCATCTCTCTGGAAGAGAACCCCACTCCCGAGCCCTAACCCAACCGCGGCCGGGAACCCCCTCCCCGACCGTGGCGGTCTCCGCGCGCGGGCCTCCCCGACCCGCCGCCGACCTCTCCCTCCGGCCGCGCCCCGCACAGCCGCCCCGATCCGCGCGCCGTGCCCTAACCCCTAATTTCCGAGCGCCCGCTCCCGAGTTCGACCGGCTCCCCCGCCTTTCCGTGCGGCCAGCCCGGCCTACCGCCCCCGCGCCCCTTTCGCCGAGCGCTGACCAGCACTCTCCGGCGATCCCGCGGCCAGATCCAGCGCCGCCCGTGTGGCGCGTCTCCAGCCCGCAATCCCGACCTCCTTCGCGCCTTTTTCCCCCGCGCTGTCCCCGAGGCCAGCAAACCCCCGCCTCCGCCGCTGTCAGCGTTTCCGCGGCCATTCGCTGCTGTCCAGCACCCTTCCCGTGGATTTCCCGCTGTCCGTGGACTTTCCCGCGGTTCGGAACTTCTACCTGCTGCCGACTTAGTTCGGATTTCTTTCCCGAGATTTTTCCCGCGGCTCCCCGCCAACGGAATTTGGTAATTTCTGTTAATCAGAGTAGTTCGTCCCTCCCGTGAGTCGATGATGATAGATCGGTCCCCCGGTTCCCTCTCGGGAATCCGGATAGCTGCGTTATAATTTCCCGTTAGCTACGTTTAGCACTTGGGTGACGTTTGTCTGTGAGATTGTGTTGCTGTGGTTTTGTTTTGGATAAAACGGGATTTTCGGTGTGGTTTCGGATTTGGTTCTGTGATATATTTTCTATACAAATGGGTTTTCCCTGGTTTGGAATAATTGCAGGTTTTCCGTGGCGCATTTCCCAGTTTTGGGTTTGACCCGAAATAGAGGAAGTGCTGCCCAAATTTTTACAAAAACTATATTTATATTGATTTCAAAATTGGCTTTCGAAAATGAATTTCTAAACTGATTTTTCGGGCGACGACCGTACCGGTCTGTGGGCCCCGGCGAAATGCAAACGCACCGGTCCGACCGGACGTTGAGGCATAAACCGAATTTGAGGAAATGGACCGAGTCTGAGACTCCTAGTTTTCTTTTATTTATTATTTTATTTTTAGGCTAAATATTATAGTCATTTAAATTCTGCATTTTATTTAATAATTCAGTCATTTTCTTATTTAATGTAAAAGAAAGATGTATCGGGCATAAGCCCACCCTAGGACCAGTAGCTGAGCCCATGTATTTGTGTAGCGTAGTTTGTTTTCTTTTCTTTTCTGGTGGATGTAAATTTGGGTGGTTTGGATTGATTTCATATTCGTAGTTAGGACGTAATTTACGGCTTAAATACGAGTTTAGCTAAAATAAATAAAATATTATTAATTCACTGTTTGTCACTAAAAGAAACTGTATTTTATATACATATTATGAAAACACAAAGTTTTCCAAAATTGTAATCGATTCTCGTGATTTTCCAAATAATTCAATTAACCGGCTTAATCAACGCACATAGTTGCGACGTAATCGTTAGCTGTAGATTAATACAACTTAAAACTTGATTAGGACATTACTACTAGAGATTGTAACTAGCACATCTAGATATGGGTTGAATATTATTTCTAAGTCTGGAATCTCAAATGTAGGATTTCGGGGAAGTGTTTGACCTAGTTCCTCGGTACAGACTCTCGATCCAGTCACAATAACAAAGGCAAGTACATTTATGTTGATTACAATTATTTAATAATCACTTCACTGCAATTTTAAACCACTGTTCATACACGAACTCCTTCGGGAGTATTGACTGTACTGTTGGGGACTGGAGGAGTAGAGTAATGTTTATGACCACATCCAAATTACTGTAACTGACTGTATTAGCTTTCCCCTCTTCACACGGGGACAAGCCATACCGTATCGCTAGATACTACTGTAACCCAAGCCGGTCATATACATTGCCTATTCACATCACTGTACTGTATTGTTTCAAAACTGTTCATCTTCAAACTGTTTAAAAGTGCATGATTTTATTGTTAAATTAATTGTCAAGATTAGCATGAATTGTACTTTGCTCCCTCCTGACTGGAGACCCAACATTTTAGGTATCACTGATGAGGCTTTGTTCCGTGATCCCAACTAGAGGATGATGATCTCGAGACTGATGAGCTGGTTGCCTAGATTTTTCTTCTTCTTTATAATTCATGATGTTTGTGGAAAGCAATGTACTTCAGATGTATGTTTCATTTCATTGTAAAAAGTTTTAAACTATTCAAATTATTAAAGTTGTGGCAATTAGACTGTGTTGTTTTATTTACCTGCATGAGTGATACAGCTTACTGCCGCCGTCTCAACAACGGTGCAGGCTGGGCATGATCCGATTCGACCCAAGAAATTGGGACCGGGTCGTGACACAAAATAACTATAAAAATAATGCATGTAACGATCACATGTCCGTTTTTATTAATTTTTATCGAAAAATATCAACCAAATCTAGTTCAGACACTCAACTAAAAAAGTTCAATAACCAAAACGACAACCATTACATTTTCAGACACAATTTGAATAATTAATCTAAGGCCTTAATTGGTGCGCGGAAAGAAATGGAAAGGAAATCAATTCCTTGAAATTTTATTTCCTTTGAAAAATTATAATTTTTATATATTTAAAAATATATATTTTAATTACTCGTTTGAATGGATGTAATTATTTTTTTTGTCGTAATTTTTTGTCTATCATTTTTCTTTCATTCTCAATTTATTTAGCACCTAATAAATAGGAAAGTAATGACTTTCGTTTTTTTAAAAAAAACATAGATGGAGACATTTTGGAAATAAGAAGTTCTAACTCGTAGACACCACACTCATGAACTCCTCGTCCATTTCAAGTGCGGCCATGTGCTCCGGCAGCAAGCACACCTCCAAGTCCACGCTCCCTCCCCCCTCCCTCCCCGGGTACGACGACACCTTCCCGTCGAACTTGTTCGCCGCTCCGCTCCGCACCGCCACCGCCTTCCCCCACCCGAAGTCGCACCCGTACATGTCGAACCTCGGCGAGCTCCCCATCATCACGCTGCGCTCGTCGAACCCGCTCAGCGGGTACACCATCGGCTTCTCGTGGTACTTCCTCACGAATCCCCGGATCGCCTCGTCGTCGTGGGACCTGACGGCTTCGTGCAGCAGTGCGGCTGCCCATCCCAGCCTGTGGCGCAGCAGCTCTCCGACCGTCGTCGTGGCTGCGATCGCGTTTAACGAGTTGCCGAAGTAGCGCGGCGAGAGCGGCGGCCGCAGCCTCCCCCGGTTCTGTATCGCCAGCCGACAGCTGGTCAGCTGCCCCTCCGGCATGCCGCGCGCGCGGGTGATGGAGCGCCACATTAGGGAGGACAGCGCTTGGAAGGAGGAGATCGTGTCGGCGGCGCCGGCGGCGAGCTCGCGTTCCGCGTTGGCTTTCGCCTTGAGCTTCGCGATGGAGTGGGAGGAGAAGTGGAACATCCTCTCCCGGAGAGGGGGCGGCGCGAACCTCTCGAGGAACTCGCTCGAGTCGGAGAAGGGCAGCTTGACGGGCGGCGCCTCGCCCTCGATGAACCAGCGGTCGTGCACCGGAGGCCGCGACAGCGCGGGACTCCCGTCGTCGTTCTGATCGGACCGGGCGATCTCGGCCCAGGAGTTGAAGAATTGCCAGAAGGAGGTGCCGTCGCCGACCACGTGGTTGAAGCAGAGCGCGAGGAACCAGCTCGGTGAGCTGGACCGCGAGGAGAGGGATGGAGTGGCCGTCGTGGCTCGGCGCCAGGTTGTACGGGAAGAAGTCCCGGACGAAGGAAGGGACGTCTCGAGAAGTAGTGCCGCCTCCGCCGCCGGCGAGCACTTGCGCGACGGTTACGCCGGTGGCCGACGCGTGGATGAACTCCGCGCCCCCGCGGTCGGCGCTGCAGTCGATGGAGACGTGGAGGCCTGATCCGTCGGGGGCTCGTTCGGTGGCGAGACGGCCGGCGAGGGGGTGGAAGTGGCGGAGGGCGAGGGAGAGGGAGGACTTGAGCTTGTGGGCCAGGTGGTCGACGGAGGGGAGGGGAGTGGAGAAGAGGAGGCCCTTCTGGACGTAGTGGGTGGAGAGCATGGCGACGTCCCATACGGAGAGGGGCAGGTTCTCGACCGCGGCGGCGGAGTGCGGTGGAGGCGGCGCAGGCTTCACCGTGCATTTCGAGATTTGCTGGACCAAGAGAGGTGGTGAAGCCATCGTTGGCGTTGCCAATTACAATTGGTATGTGATCTACTACTCTAGAGGGTCAAGTGATGCATTCGTTTCCATGCTATTTATACAATGGAGTATAGCCATTGGTACCTCAAAAAATGTTCAATTGAAAAATGTTCCTAACATCTTTTCTTGAGTGGCAGATAAGGTGACATAAGTATTATGTGAAATCTAACATGATAGTTGACATGATAAATTTTATCAAAAAATTAATTATCTAAAATAGTTAATTGTAATATTAATATTTGTTAAAGTTAATATTAATTTTAATTTTGTCTTAAAATTTGTTATATTATCTATCATATTAACTGTCACATCAACTCTCACATAAGGGAGAAAAATATTAATTCTAGTCTTAAAATAGTTCTAAAATATATTTTGAAGGTACGGATAATATTATACACAGGAGAAAATATGGCCGACTACTATTGAGTTCTTTTTCTCTGTGTGTGTGTGTGTGCAAAGAGAATAAAATAAAAATAAAAATTAATATTAAAAAATGGGTAGTTAAAATTTTTTTTGATAAAATTTGCTATGTCAGCTGATATGTCAGATATCACGTCAGCTGTCACGTAAAAAAGCATAATTTAGAAAAACTGAGGGTCCGTTTAGATATTTTTTTTTTCTCCTGAAAACTGTTTTATGAAAGTAAGTTATAAAGGTGTTTTCTGAACATAAATATTTTGAGTTTGCGTTTGGTTACTTTAATCTGAAAAATAGTTTTCAAAAAAGAATATTAAAAAATATGTTTGGTAAAAAAATTCAGAAAATAATATTTTTAATAAAATATTATAAAATACTGTTAGTTGTGTGAAAAAGTTTATAAAACAAAAACATTTATGTTCGTTCTTTATAATGGACACTGTGTCCGATACATTTCATTGTGTCCAGGGTCACTGTGTCCGATGGAGGCGGCTTCGATCCTCGTTGGAGCCTCCTTATCCCACGTCTACCGCGTGGAGACGCACGCCCACCCCTACGGTCCACCGCGTCCTCCGCACCCCCCCCCCCCCCCCCCCCCACCTACCGCGTCCTCCCCACCCCCCCCCCCCCCCCACCCCCAACGCACCGCGTCGACCCCCACCATGTCGACCCCCACCACGACCACCGCGTCTCCCCCCAACCCCACGGGTCCACCGCGTCCCCCTCACAGACCACGTCCACCGCGTCCCCCTCACAGACCACGTCCACCGCGTCCCACACCACACCCACCACGTCCACCGCATCCCCCCATCGCGGCAGTCCGCGTAGGCGGTTGAGGTCATCGTCGTCGTCCTTGTCGACTTCGACATCGACGTTGCCGTCGACTTCGACATTGGCGGTCGAGGTCGTCCTCGTCGTTGTTGGAGAGGAAGCTCGTAGGTGATGGAGAGGAAGAAGATAAATAGAGAGTGTGTGTGATGAGAGCATAGAGGGAAGGGGGTGCGTGGGGCCCGCGAATAGGAAAAAAAGTTTAAAAAAGTTGTCATGAAAAAACTTTTTTTTAACTTTCTGGAAACCCATTTCTGAATGTCAGCTGCCAAACACATTTTTGATGGGTTTTTTACTTTTAAACTCAAAAAAATGGGTTTAAAAGTGTATCCAAATTCCAAACGCAGCCTGAGTTATGAATAACATTACACTAATGCTGTATTTGATTGGGCTTTTTTCCATGGAAAATATTTTCATCACAAATTTTTCACAATTGTAGTGTTTGATAGGTTATATTTTTCATGGAACTATTTTCCAAAAAACTATAATTTTTCATATTTTCTTCTAAAATAGTAGAAAATAAAACGTGTCCAACCCATAGGAAAATATCATTTTCTATGGAAGATAACTATTTTCTGTGGAAAATAGTTACAATCAAATATCCAAATTAAGTTTTCCATAAAAAAATTTTAAAATTCTATTGAAAAATTTTCCTAGAAAAATAATTTTATGAAATTAATTTTTTTTTCATATATTTTTTACATTGCAATCAAACGCACCCTTTCAATCCTCTCGATAAATTAAAATTTTCTTATGAAGCTGCCTATGCAACAATGCAATACAAAGTGCAAAAGATGATCAAACTTACAATCATCACATGAGCAGTTAGAGAATACTTTTAACTACAAGGACAAGAAGAAAAATCACATTAAATTATCAAAACGATCTAGCTGCTTCTTTCCATCGTTGTGTAAATATTAAATTATGGCAGTGATCCTCGTGTTTAATTGATGAGGATAGTACGCTCCTATCAATCACATCTTTGAAACATATGGCTCGGCAGCTTCATACGTGGACCAGCAGATAGCAGCAGCATTCTTTGCCACAACCTCCACCAGCACCGTGACAAGTGTCTAACCCCCGTGGTCATGCTTGTCGACATGCATCACATCACACACAGTTGACGTTCCAACCTATGATACACGGAAACGAATCGTGTTGTAGAAGACGCAAATACGAGACACCACATATGTTCGGGCTCTCCAAAATAAAGGTTATTTATAAAGGCACATTATTTTTTAATCGGCACAAATCAATTTAAGACTGTCATAATTTTTGATAGTTCTAGATACATTCAGGACTTTTAGAAATTGTGACAGTCCTAAATTTGCACTTGCTGTACATAGGACTGTTACTATTTCTGACAGTCCTATCAGTTTCTAGGACTGTCAGAAAGTTGGATAGTCTTGGATGATATGTCCTGATGAAAAATTGATGCGCCCTTATAAATAACCAAAATGAACTCTATCCACCAACTCTTCCAAATCCCCTCTCCACGTCTCTCCCAATCTTAGTAATATTTGTTATCGAACTCGAATAGCTCTTGTGGTTATCCGAGGAGAAGTATAAGATCCTGGCTAGATGTGTCACGTCCCGCTCCCAGAATTATGGCGGGCCGGGTACGTAATATCATCCCCAGGCGAATACGTCAGTACCCATATTCGCGATTGTCGCCCGTAAGGTTCGTGCATAGGTAAAAACAGGTCATACTTACATAAATTTAAGTCAGCAATAATCTAAAACTAAGACATTCTAACTAATTGAACATAACATAACTATTTCTACCCAGTACAATTTTGAGCCCAACTATAAATAATACAATTATACCTTAAACAAGTAGATAAAAAGAATTTTTGTTCCTACTTGAACGTCTCCAATGGTATCATCACGTCCTTGATCTCCAGTTGTCCTTCAGTACCTGATAGTGTCACGACCCGCACCCTGATTAGGGGAACGAGTTCGTGGTTACGTCCAGCCTACGCCGCAGCATCGACGGTAGAACGCTGTCTAGGTCATCTATAAATACTACAACTAAACAGATAAAGGTACCTGTACAGTATATACACTCCGAATGGAGGTGACATAGCAATACAGTCTCAATCACAAAGCAAACTAGGATAGATAGTACGAAAGGAAATATGATAGATGAAAGCAGGAAATAAGTTCGAAATCCACACAAGTCCTAAACTGAACATAACAGCACAGAATATAATATAATACTACAGTCTGAAAAGTACTAGCTGGCTCGCAGGCCAGGCAAACCTAACTAAGCTACACTACTCAGGGTGAGCAAAGTCTAGTGGCTCTACTATCAAGCCACGGTCCAAGTCTAATCCATCTAACCCGTCCCCATAATAGGTCAGGCAATCTGCCTCTGAATCATCTGTAAAATTGTCAACGGTATCCTGTCAGAAAAATGAGCAAGTACAAACACCAACAGCAGTTCCATGTGAATTGACAAATACTATAAGAGACAGTATAATGAAATACAAGACAAAGATATATGAAATACAGGGTAAAATCAGCAGGAAATGTATAATAGATGTGAGTACTGAATAGGACGACAATATATAATATTGGATGACTTATGAACTATTCGGAAATCGAGTTACAACCCTTAAATCAAACAAGGACCGGGGTTGTAACCCTTCTCCCGAACAGAACTTAGCCTCCAAGGATGAATAAATATAAAAGGTGCCTTGAATTATTAGTGCGTTATGTGATCGGCTTGGAAAAATATGATCAGACTTTCCATCTGACCGGCTATGAACAATACATACGATAGAACAGTAAGGTCGGTCACCATGAAAAGCTATGAACAATATAGGGTAAGACTTTACCAGTCGTGAGGCGAGGGTATAGCTATGAACCATGTGTACAATAGAACAATCACTACTAAAATAACCCAGATTAGCGACGTCAGGAGACGTCGCTAAATACAGAAAATACGTCGCTAAAAATGATTTGCGACGTATTTAGCGACGAAAAACGTACGTCGCTTATAGGCAAGTCGCAGATGATACTTTCGTCGCCGAACGTCGCTATTTGTGACGCGACGTCCATTGTCGCTAGACGTCGCCAAATGAGCGACAGAGAGCGACGTATCAGTACGTCGCCAACATTGCGATGTAAAGCGACCACTAGCGACGCTTCAAAAGTTTATAAATGATGACGAGGCATGGCATCCACGTGGCCACGTGGGCAACTTAGCGACGTATATTAGCGACGTCGAGCGACGTAACGTCGCTAGTTAGCGATGTATAGCGACGTCTATTTGCCGTCGCAGTACGTCGCAGAACGTCGCTATACGTCGCTAATGTTAAAAAAAAATTTAAAAAATATAATTGATATTTTTGTTATGCTGTGTTTCTGTGTTTACAGTGTGTGTGAAGTGCAGTGTTCGAACCATCGACAGTTTCGCTTACTGTTCTATGTTTTATCTTGGATAAAAAGAGCAACAGTTCAGGGTGCACTTCTCAGAGCTTCCTCTTCACGTCCTTCACCTTCTCGGGAACCTTTACGACGTCCGAGAAAGTGAAGGACGTGAAAATGAAGCTCTCAGAAGTGCACCATGAACTGTTGCTATTTCTATCCAAGATAAAACATACAACAGTAATTAAAACTGTCGATGGTTCCGAACACTGCATTTCACATTCACTGTAAACACAGACACACATCATAACAAAAATACACAATATTTTTTTTTAAAATTTTGGCAGCACCTCCTTTGTATATCAGATCATCGCTTATAATCCAGCGTAGGTATATTTGTCATCCCGTCGCAGATATCACAAAGTAAATATCACAATAAAAATAGGAGGCAGTGCAAAGTAAATATCACAGACACACATCCTCACAAACATCCAATAGAGTCAAATAAAAATAAAAGATGATAAAAAATCTCCCACCAAGTGTATAAACAACAGTGTATGAATAAACAATTTGCCCATAGGGCCAATACATACAAGTCATAAAAAAACCAATAAAATCACTGCGGACCCCTGCCGCGCAACTGGGATAGAATGTAGTCATACTGCTCCTGGGTGAGCTGTACCGTAGGGGCAGTAGGAGGCAGTACAATGTCTGTAGTCGGCGCCGGAGGCAGTGCAGTATCTGGAGTCGGCACCGTCGATGGACCCGGAGGACGTACCTGCTCCAGCTCTCGCAGTCGCTCACCATGCGCAGCAAGGGTACTCACCACCTTCTCAGTATACTGAGCGAGTGAGGCAGATAGGCTCCTCTGCGATCCCTACAGCTCGACCTGTCTATGCTCTGTGCGCTGCGTAGACTCGGTGAGCGTCTGCAAGTTGGCAGCTGCAGCCTGATGCAGACTCATCAGGTCCGGTATACTGCGCTCAACCGCATCAAACCGTCCGATGACGATCGGATTGTCAGGTCGTCGCTCGACCGCATCAGAAATCTGCTGCTACAACTCGCGACGCAGCTCCTCGATCTGACGACGAACATCCTCAGCTCGTGACGACGCCTGCGTAGCCGGAGACTGCGTACTGACAGAGGGGGCCCGGGATGACTCCGAAGCCAAATACGCGCCGTAGGATCCCGTACCGTAGTACGTACCCTTCTGAAGACCGCCAACGGCGGTCATCCAGAGCTCGTCCGGCGATGGCTCTGCAGGCGGCTGGGAGGAAGTACCAGCCCCTTCCTCTGCTTGCACACTAGCAGCAGCAGCAGCAGCATCAGCCGCCTCCTTCTGTAGCCGAACAAACTCGGCCTAGAACATGTTTGCTAACGTGTAAGTGTTTACTAAAGTCTATATTGATATCTATTTTCCTGTTTTCTAAATTATAGTCAGTTAATATAAAGAATAGAACGTACATATGCCTGCGTCTCCCTCTCGTCAATGAAGTCCCCAGCCCTCCGATGGGTGACCAGGAAGACGGTCACCATGTTCGGGTCCTCACCCTTCTTTACCTGTTAAAATATATTATCTTTTATTAGTATTAAACATTATATCGAACTATATATAAATTAATGTCCGTCATAGGAAATGTACCAGACGACGAAAATGCTCCGTCATCGGAATGGAGCCACCACACCACTTACCGGCGCTCGACCATGCCACCTTGGCCTTCTCAGACCGCTCCTGGTACTTGGGCTCGCTGAATCTAGCCTTCATCGCAGTCCACTGCTCTGGCGTAATCCAACCCTGGATCGGATGTCCGGAGCGATCACGACGCTTCTGGTCGTCGATCGCATCACGGATGAGCTTGGCTATGACGGCAGAAAATTGGCCCTCGATCCTCGCCGCCCGGTGTGGTGGATAGAAATAGGTCCTCTACAAGAAGTAAAATACAAAAGTTGTATAATATACACAAATGATTATTAAAATTTAAAAATAAACAAATTTTTTACCTTGAAGTAGACGAACCAAAAGGCCTTCC
Source organism: Iris pallida (assembly GCA_029216955.1). Classification (NCBI taxonomy): domain Eukaryota; kingdom Viridiplantae; phylum Streptophyta; class Magnoliopsida; order Asparagales; family Iridaceae; genus Iris; species Iris pallida. The sequence goes on along the minus strand of JANAVB010019798.1, from coordinate 5,507,316 downwards.
TATCTGCGGGAGCATCTGAGTAGTTGAGCCAAGGCCCACGATAGTTCTGCCTCACAAATGTCCCCAGCTGTCTCTGTACTGCAGAAGGTCGATATCTATACAATAATAATTTTTCATGAATATATATGTACATATAATCATTTGAGAAATATATAATAATTAATTAACTTACTTCATAGGCCCGTCCGTCCAAATCTCCATACGCGTCTCGCCCGGGGGAGCGCATGGAGGGTCGCTCTCACCTCCTGCCTGGGCAGGATCAGTCTGATCGCCGTCCTCCATATGATCGGCGTGGGCTCCCTCCATAGAGTCGTCGACAGTAGGAATGCTGGACGGGGGATCAGGGATGCTGGACGCGGGATCAGAAAGGCTGGACGACGAGGGAGGAGTCGCCAACCTGCTAGAACTGTCCTGTCCCGGTAATGGACCGGGAACAGAACGGTACACTAGCGTACTCGGAGATGAGGATGAGGGTACGGAACTGCCCTCTCCATCCCCAGCCCGAGGCTGACGGGGCTGCCTAATATATAATCCTTCGTGTCGTCTAGATGGTTTAGTCATACCTGACAATAAAACATATGACAAAAAAACAAAAAACATATTTATATGATAGACATCACAGATTTTTAAAAAATATCATAGTCAAAAAGTGTCACTGAAGTGTCAATAAAAGTGTCAATAAAGTGTCACTGAAGTGTCACAGATTTATATGATAGAAGTGTCACTAAAGTGTCAAATATGATGATAAAACAAACGTACAGATTTAATCCTCTTCTGAAAATTCATCTAGTTCGTTTAGCTCATCTACTACTTCTTCTTCTTCTTCTTCTTCTTCTTCTTCTTCTTCTTCTTCTTCCTCCTCTACATCTTCACTTTCATCTGCATCTTCCTCTTCAGATAATTCTACTTCTTCTACACAATTATATGTGTAATAGGGAACTTCCGTCGTGTCCACTTCTATAATATTTGTTACAAGAGGTAGTTCATCCTGTTGATAATCTATATCGTCAACCTCAAAGGTATTTCTAGCTTTGGTCTTGCATACTGCCCACCAGTCCGACCTTGTTGTTGTTTCCCGTTTAGGATAACTTGTGAAGTACACGAGCTGAGCCTGACTTGATAGGACAAATGGTTCATAGGCTTGATATCGACGCCGATAGTTTATATCAACAAGACCGTGCTTGTCTACTTTCCAACCTTGACCTTCAATCGGATCGAACCAATCATACCTGAATAACATAATCTTAGCAGGCTCTATTCCATAACTATATGTCAGCTCCACGATCTCCCGTAACACGCCATAGAAATCGTTGCCCGCATCAACATCTTTGTCGTTCGAAGATCTGATACACAAACAGCTATTTTTGGTGGAATCGAGATCCACAAAGTTGTCTCTGATCGGGCAAGTTATTGACTTGAACCTAAACCCATTAACACAGTAGCTTGGCCATATTTTTGCAGCATAAATTGGTCCCTTGGCTAGCGTTCTAATAGACTCATTCTCAAGTCTTGCGTATGGATGATCGACCTAAATACCACGAAAGAAGCAATTAAGCTCATTCTCAATCAAGTGCATATACAAAAAGGTAATTACAGAGTTCTCAAGTCTTACATATGCACTCAACCATGATGGAAAATAACGCCTCATTTCTTGTTCTAGTTTTTCTTCTGTTATGTGTGGCCTACCCGACCTCACATCATCATTAAATATGCTGAAAACAACATCGTTTAATTAATATAATAGTATAATAATTAACACTATTAAAATAATATAGACGTATTAATTACTTACCCCTCCAGTTTCTCTACTTCCTCCTCGTCGCAGTTGAGTAATACATACACCTGAGCAGCCCTTAGCTCATCATCGTTCAGATATCTCTTTTTCATCTTACCCGATGGCTTTCCTGGAGCATTGAATACCTTCAGTATTGTATCATTACTTTCATGATCTCCCTCGTCGTTTCTGGAAGCTCTCGTTCTATTAGTTGCAACATGAGGCTTGAAATACATCGAACAAAAGTTTGTAATCTCCTCGAGAACATAGGCTTCCCAAATAGAACCCTCGACCCGTGCCTTATTTTTCACCTTTCTTTTTAGGTGATTCAAATGTCGCTCGAACGGGTACATCCATCGATATTCGACGGGTCCACCAACACGTGCCTCATAGGATAGATGAATCGGCAAATGCTCCATAGAGTCGAAGAATCCAGGAGGAAACACCCTCTCTAGCTTGCATAGTGTTATCGCAATGTCCTTCTCTTGCTTTTCTAGACGATCAACGAGCAATTTCTTAGAACAAAGATCCCTGAAGAATATGCTAAGCTCCGTCAATGGATCCCAAACTGCCTGCGGTAAGAATTTTCGAAATACAATCGGAATTAACCTCTCCATGAATACGTGACAATCGTGGCTCTTCATACCCGTCAATTTGTTTTCCTTCGGATCGACACATCTTCTCAGATTTGACACATATCCATCTGGACATTTTAGGCCCTGGATCCACCGACAAAGTCTCACTTTATCCTCCTTGTCCAGCGAGAAAATTGACTTCGGCAGGAACTATTTTCCATTCTGCTATATCAAATGCAACGCAGGGCGTTTGCATATTTCTTCTAAGTCCAACCTGGCCTTGGGATTGTCTTTCGTTTTTTTCCCTTTACGTCCATCACAGTATTAATTATGTTATCAAACACATTCTTCTCAATATGCATGACATCAAGATTATGTCTGATCAGATTAGTACTCCAGTATGGCAGATCCCAGAATATGCTCCTCTTTGTCCAGTTATGAACTCTACCAAATCCATCGCACTTGTACCCAGTTGTCGGATCTTCTATAGCACTTGGAAAATCTTTAACCTTCTCCCATATCGTGGCTCCGTACCACCTTGGCGGTGGATCACCCTTCTCTACAACGCCGGTACGAAAAGCATTCCTGTTCCTTCTGAACGGATGATCTTTTGGCAGAAATTGCCGATGACAATCAGAGAAGCACTATTTTCCGCCGTGTTTCAAGCGGAAAGCCTTACTACGGTCCATACAATACGAACATGAGAGACGGCCATGAGTGCTCCATCCAGATAACATTTCATAGGCCGGAAAGTCGTTGATGGTCCACATAAGGGTTGCCTTCATCTGAAAATTCTGCTTCCTGGAAACATCGTACGTGTTAGCGCCTACTTTCCATAACTGATTCAACTCATCTATCAAAGGCTGTAAGTACATGTCAATGTTCCTCTTGGGATTGTTCGGATCAGGAATTATAACGGTTAGAAACATGTACTGAGTCTTCATGCACATCCAAGGCGGTAGGTTATACGGAGTGACAATCACAGGCCAGCACGAATACTGGGATCCCGAAAGACCAAAAGGAGTAAAACCATCAGAAGATAGTCCCAACCTGACATTTCACGGATCTGAAGCAAAATCTGGATACACTCGATCAAAGTGCTTCCACGCTTCTCCATCGGATGGGTGATCCAACACTCCTTCAATCTGTTCTCGCATGTGCCAACTCATATTTTCGGCCGTCTCTTTCACCATAAATAATCTTTACAACCGCGGCATTAAAGGCAAGTAGTGCATTGAATCGGTCGGTCTTCTTGCACCGGTAGACCTTCCTGTACTAGTTGTCTTATAGCGATCAGCACCACAAAATCTGCACACATCTGCATCCTTGTCGTCTTTGTAGTACAGTATGCACCCATTGCGACAGGAATCGATTTTCTCGTATCCCATCCAGAGCGATCTCACCATCCTCTTAGACCGGTAGAAGTCTTTAGACAACTTAGCACCCGCCGGCAAGATCTCTATAATCAACTCCAACACTCGGTTGTAGCATTCTTGCGACATGTTAAAATCTGACTTAATGCTCAACAGTCTTGTAAGCACCTCCAACGGTGAATGATCCTCACAACCAGGATACAATAGAGTCCTTGCATTCTCCAACAACTCCATGAACTGTGCAGCATCGGCGTTCGATGCCTCCTCAGGTGCATCATGAACGAAACTAGGCCCCGCAGCGTCGAAAACTATGTTCACGCACCCGTCGTCATATGCATGATTATCTGAAACAAAATTAGGTCCCGTATGCATATACGGCTCAACATAAGGCTCCGGCTCGGATGCTAAAGACACAAGTTCTCCGTGTGCGGTCCACTGATAGTAATTAGGCGTGAAACCCCTCGAGTACAAATGATATGTCACTTCCACTTCTGGATAATATTTCACGTTATGATATTTCACACACGGACACTTAATTTTGGTGCCGTCCATGTACTGAGAGAACGCCTTAGCAAACTGCAGGAACTGCTCTACTCTCGCTATGTATTCATCCCGCACACCACACATATCATCAGGACGACGATTGTACATCCATGAACGATTCCGCAAGTAGTAATTCATATCTATTTGGAAATAATTCTGCAAAGATGGACACACATTATCCAACAGGCACAAATTCGTATATTATGTCTTATTATGGGACACACATTAGTAGCGGACAGTTACTAATAACAATGATATGCAATCTAGGTCAAACTAGGTTGTACTAAGTCAAACAAGGTCAAGCTAAGTCAAACAAAGTCAAACAAAGTCAAACAAGGTCAAACAAGGTCAAACTAGGTCAAACTAGGTTGTACTAAGTCAAACAAGGTCAAGCTAAGTCAAACAAAGTCAAACAAGGTCAAACTAGGTCAAATAGTCAACCTTGGTCAAACAAGGTCAAATCTAAGTCAAATATCCTATTTCTAGTCATGACCTACCAAGGTACCCTTTACCTTATCGCTATTGGTATCCCAATACTAGCTAGCACACACCATTCAAGGCTATACAAGCCTAACCTATAATTCAAGTACCAATAATGACCAGAGTCAACTCAAGCTATCTCATACACACAAGTAATATCTGGGTGTCATTTGTTTAGTCTTAAAAAAACACAATCAACTAAAACTAGTACCAAGTAATGAGCAATAGTGAGTTACCAAAGCAAACTGAAACTAAAACTAGTATCTGGGTGTCATTTAAACAACTAAAACTAGTATCTGGGTGTCATTTAACGAACATGAAGACAACAAAGTCAAACAAGGTCAAGCTAAGTCAAACAAAGTCAAACAAGGTCAAACTAGGTCAAGGGTTGACCTATAGTTGACTTTGTCAACTCTTAGTCCAATCTAGGTCAGATGTTTACTCTACTTTGACTTTCAGTAAAAATAGTCAACCTTGGGGGTGACTACGATTTCATATAATTTTAAAGTATCGGCCGATACCAATCCGATACGGCCGATACCGATACGGTTTGGCATGTTCCGATCCGATACCGACCGATACCAAATATTGACCGATACCGACATTGGGGGTCTTTGTTCCGATCAATTCAAGTACCAATAATGACCAAAGTCAACTCAAGCTATCTCATACACATATAATATATATATATAGGCATGTATATACTATATGCCTATATTACAAGACAAGGCAACTTTTATGCATTCATATATTTAGACACTCTAACATAGGCTATATGCCTATATCACATATGAGTTACATGATATAGTTATGTATATATGTATACAATACCATCTATCAAACATATATATATAGAGAGAGAAGTAGAGAGTGGATGGTGTGTGTACATACATATGTGAATGGGGGGTGAGTGTGTTGACTGTTACATGTGACAGTCACATATACGTATATATGAGGGAGGCTAACATGCTTGTATTAGGCTATATGCGTGTGTGTACCTAGGCAAGAGTGAGTGAGTGAGTGATATGAACTATAGGTCAGTCCAATCTGGATAGTAAGGGGATTTACTGTGTTCAGTCAAATAGGAAAGGAAAAGAAAGGAAATCAGTTCATTTCACACAACATTACATACTCCTATAACATATTTCAGACCCATTCACCTCAAACCCAAATCGAGAACCAAAACTCTAACCAAATCACCCCAAATTTAAAACTCAGTCAGCACACATATAGATGCACTACACAAGGGTTTTAAACATCTAAATTAAAGCATTAAACTAGGTTAAAATGGTTGTCAAAACTGGGTTTTCAAAATTAGAAAATACAATAAATTAACAAGGTATCAGTCAACATAGGGTATTTAGAAATTGATATATAAAAACATGTTAAAATGGAAAATAAATGGTTGGTAAAGGATCTAGGCTATGTGTACGTGTCCAACATAGTGTCTCGTGTCCACCACAACATAACACAGTGTGTCCAGTGTGTGTGTGTGTGTCCATCTGTGTGTGTCCGTGTGATCCGTGTGTGTGTGTGTCTCTGTGTGTGTGTACGTGTGTGTCCGTGTGTGTGTGTGTGTGTCTCTGTGTGTGTGTGTGTGTGTGTGTCCGTGGGAGAGGAGGAGGAGGAGGAGGAGGAGGAGGAGTTAGGTTAGGGTTTACCTGAGCTCGAGGAGGAGGAGCTCGACGGGGGGTACGGGTCGCCGGAGAGGGAGGGAGTCGCCGGGGGGGAGGGAGTCGCCGGGGCGGGGGGAAGGGGTCGCCGAAGGAATCGTCGGAGGGGGGGAAGGAGTAGTGGGAAAAATTGGAAATTTCGAGTGAGTGGGAAAAACGAAATGCTGTGCCCTAAGTAAAAATATTAGCGACGTCACATGAGGACGTCGCTAAACGTCGTAAACTGGCGACATATTTTAATAATCCAGCGACGTAACGTCGCTATTCAGCGACGTAATTTTATACCTGTCGCTGAACATCGCTATTCAGCGACGTTTTGCGATGTTTATATAAAGGAGTCGCTGACTTCCATATATAGCGACGTAATTTTACGCCGTCGCTAAATTATGTCGCTAATTGATCATATTTTAGTAGTGAATGTAGGAATTTTGATCACACAACCACTAATAACTCCCCTATCCCCGAATAGTATAATAGATCTGGACATGACACGTCATGACACAGGGTTCGAGAGCAGGGGGCCAGCCCACTCCCAAATCAATGTCCGTAGTTCGCATTACGTATTGGGAATACGTGTACGTATTTCGGGCTCGTATTTTTGGTTTGTCATAATTAGTTAGCCTTTGGTTTTATTTTTTGCATATTGCATTAGCATGGTTCCTCATGGGATTGCATTGGCTTAGTTTGGTTCGATTTTGTGGGTTGGATTGGTTTTATGTGGAGAACCACTCTCACCTACCACCACTCCCACCATAAATATCAATCCCACTCTCTCTCTTCCATTATTACTCATTACACATTTCTTCTTCTCCATCTTTACTCTTCACCTACCAGAGAGAGAGTGGAGAGCTTAGGCAAGTGCATCTTGCTTCATGGAGGAACCCCATTTTTATTGTTCTATTGTCTTTCTCATGTGTTTCTAAACCACTTTAGTACTTAGCATTTTTTATTTCCATGGTTAAATTCTTGTAGATCTAGTTTTGTGGTATTTTCGGATTTTCTTGGGTTTGATCTGTTTAACCTTATTATTTCCAAGTTTTGATGGTTCCAGGTTGTAGAGAATTTTATTCTGTCCCATTTTGACCTATGGAAGTTCGAATTTGGACTCTGGATGATGGAATTATGGGGCTTGGAAGTATGGCTTCATGGTGTTTTTCTTCTCTGAATTGAGGAGAAGAACAGTACTTGACCGCATGACTATTTCATGCGGCAAGTGGTTTTCTGGCCGCATGGCCTTGCAATCATTAATTGCATGCATACATTAAATATTGCATGCACAAGCATGCAAGTGAGCCGCATATGGCTTGCTCTTAAATATTACTTACTTTTAATATTTCCTTGCCTGCATGCAATCCACAGTAGCTAGCCGCATATGAAATATATCAGCCGCATGGAGACTAAGCATTAGAAATAATGCATTAGCGCACAAATGTGTATTTTGCTTGGAAACACCAAGCCTTAGCCGCATGTAGTGGTGTAATAAATGCATGCAAAGAAGCTTAGCCGCATGAAATGGTGCCAAGGAAGCCCCAGCCGCATACATTCTTAAGCATAATTAAATGCTTACCCAGCCGCATAGCATTCTTAGCATTAAATGTAATGCTTGCCCAGCCGCATACATTTTTTTTTAGGCATTAAGTGAATGCTTGCTTGGAAAGCATTGAATAAATGCTCTGCTTGAATACATTAAATGCACCTTTGTTAAAAGCATTAAATAAATGTTTTGCTTGGAAAGCATTAAATGCAATTTTGTTAATACATTAAGTAAAGGCTTTGCTGTAGGATGCTTTGAAGGCATTTTCGTTAATATATTAATTAAAGGCATGCATGGGATGCATTGACTAATGCATTAAATATAATGCATTGTTTGAGAATGCATTTAATGCATTGTCAATACATTTCCTTAGTGCATTGTTTAAGCATTTCTTTGGAAGTCAGCCGCATGACCTTGCTAATTTTAGCTTGCATGGCATTAATTCATGCTTGCATCAGTAATGAGCCGCATGGCTCTATATAGTGGTTTATTATTTAATCTCTTTTATGTTGCATTTGCTTGCAAATGCTAATTGTAGTCGCATGGGAATTCATCAACTGCTTGCATGCATTAAATTGCCAGCCTGGCTCCGTACTTGAGTGGCCACGTGCCTCTTTCGTTTGCTTGGGTGGAAGCTTGCATTTATTGCGGGTCCCACTCTCTTTGTCTTTTCTGGTTGCATGAATATTTCTTGCTTGCCGCATGGCCCCCTTCAGTTATTTTCTTGGCCGCATAAGCTTTGGCTGGCCGCATGGGTGGCCTCCCACTCTCTTTGACCGTATGTATGTTCTCCCACTTTTGGGCCGCATGGGGTCCACTTTGATCATTTAAATGTTTTATTTGTCTGAATTGTGGTCAGAATTTCTTCCCACTCCCAACATGAAAGTTGTAGAGTTTCTCCTTGGCTTCAAGAATATATATATTATATATATATTATATTATTATTACATAAGTTTCTCCCCTCCTTGATAAATGACATGACTTGATAGTGACCCGCCGTGGTGCACTCCTGACAAGATAACTTGATTTGACATGATAACTTGACATGATAATTCTTGATAGTGGCCCGCCGTGGCGCACTCTTGACATGTTCTCGAAATGCTGTTGCGACGGCCAACACGACATGACAAGATTGAATAACTTGGACACCGTAGACGATTGTGCTTGTACGAATGAACCCGTCTTGTCTTGCATCATGTCTAGGACGGGGACCCCTGAGTACCACGGTCAAGGGGTACCCACTGAAATCAATAAAGGCTAACAACTAGAATAATCCAGTAGTCATGAAGAGATTTTCCCAGCTACATGCAATCCCGTTATCTGGGCGCCCCACTTAGGATCTGTAGCCTGCCGTCGAGTAGGGCACATTTCCAGCACACTGTCATGTGTTGCACCCTCTAAGTCACCTAAGGGTACATACATTTCCTGGACGATGTTCCCACTTGAATTCAACTCTAATTGCGTCCGGATAGCCTGGATGGTCTGCAGGGCTTGTGGCTGTGAAATAATCTCGCTGCATCTTGTTAGTAATTAGGCTTGTGATAATCCTAGTTAGTTAAAGTATCAAGCCGTACATATTGTTTGGCCGTGAATGTTGGATGAAGTTTACTAGTCTATTCTTGTCTTGATTCTGTACAAGATTGTCACATGACCTATTTTCTTATTTTATCTTGCCGATAAATGGTGGAAGAATCCAAGTTCTGTTCAGATGAAGGGTTACAACCCCGGTCCTTGTTTGGTTTACGGGTTGTAACCTGGTTATCTGAATAGTCCCATGGATTACCTCATCGTATATCATCCTGTCATACTTTTCCATATTTTCTGTCTTCTATCTATAATTGTACTCTTGTGCTGATTGCTGGTTTTAGTTCCTAAGTGAAGCCTTCTTTGTGGCACTTACTCTTTCTGGGGTCTGACCCAGCTGGTTTTGTATGGCCAGATTCCGGAGCAGCACCAGAGGATCTACCGACTTTCCAGCCACATGGTGACCACTAGAAGGAATCCTGGCAACGAGTGGATTATCTTTGGCTCTCCCACTCTATTGTAAAATTATTCTTTTGAGGCGTTTAGCCGCCGAGCAAGTGTTAGCTCGTGTACATTTTTACTTACTGTCTGCCTACGGGCTGTAATATGATTGGCAACCTAGGGTTGATCATGTATGACTAAAACTCTTGCTAGTCCTCATATTTTGTAACGACTAGCTTCATGATCAGCTGAATATGTAATATTTGGGACGCCTTACTATTGTATATTTGGTGATCTACATCTTGTAAACATTCGCTTACTTGCTTGTGATTGAGACACTAGGCTTGTTATTGACCATAAGAGACTGATGGCTTGTAGATAAACCCTCATATATCTAGACAGCCATGACCGTATAGTGGAGTGGATCCCATTTCATTATACGTAGCTGGCTATGTCTGCCCCCGCTCTCCAGTATTCTGGTTCTGGGGCATGACATGGTTTAAGTGGTGGCCCATGCAGGTCTTGTAAATCAAGATATGTGAGGGTTTACCGAATAGATGTCTCAATCAGTACTCGCCCTTAATCTCTGCTCGTATCCTCTTGATTCCTGAAATTCTTGTCCTGATCACATCCTTGTAATCGTTGATCTGTCCTGGTCCTTCCTTATTGTTCCCATGTCGTCTTCTTCAGCGGCATTTTTCCTGGACTTGCCGATCAGCAAGGCGGAGCACCTCCCGTGGACCAGCAGCAACCTGGAGATCAAGTCCAGCATTCAAGAGTAGCCTCCAGAGTATTCCAGCCACAGAGACCCCAGCAGTATGCCCTGGTCCAAGCTCAGATTCAGAACCGGCAGAGAGGTTCTAGCAGGATGTTTTTTCCTCTTCCTCATACCTTTAATTTCCTTGCTTACATACATTAATTGTTTGATTGATTGCTTAGTATAGCTTGTCCTTGCAATCTCTAGCCTCTTGATTAAATTTCGAGGACGAAATTCTTTTAAGGTGGGTAGAGTTGTAATGCCCGTAGTTCGTATTACGTATTGGAAATACGTGTACGTATTTCGGGCTCGTATTTTTGGTTTGTCATAATTAGTTAGCCTTTGGTTTTATTTTTTTGCATGTTGCATTAGCATGGTTCCTCATGGGATTGTATTGGCTTGGTTTGGTTCGATTTTGTGGGTTGGTTTGGTTTTATGTAGAGAACCACTCTCACCTACCACCACTCCCACCATAAATACCAATCCCATTCTCTCTCTCTTCCATTATTACTCATTACTCATTTATTCTTCTCCATCTTTACTCTTCACCTACCAGAGAGAGAGTGGAGAGCTTAGGCAAGTGCATCTTGCTTCATGGAGGAACTCCATTTTTATTGTTTTATTGTCTTTCTCATGTGTTTCTAAACCACTTTAGTACTTAGCATTTTTCATTTCCATGGTTAAATTCTTGTAGATCTAGTTTTGTGGTATGTTCGAATTTTCTTGGGTTTGATCTGTTTAACCTTATTATTTCCAAGTTTTGATGGTTCCAGGTTGTAGAGAATTTTATTCTGTCCCATTTTGACCTATGGAAGTTCGAATTTGGACTCTGGATGATGGAATTATGGGGCTTGGAAGTATGGCTTCATGGTATTTTTCTTCTCTGAATTGAGGAGAAGAACAGTACTTGACCGCATGACTATTTCATGCGGCAAGTAGTTTTCTGGCCGCATGGCCTTGCAATCATTAATTGCATGCATGCATTAAATATTGCATGCACCCGCATGCAAGTGAGCCGCATATGGCTTGCTCTTAAATATTACTTACTTTTAATATTTCCTTGCCTGCATGCAATCCACAGTAGGTAGCCGCATATGAAATATATGAGCCGCATGGAGACTAAGCATTAGAAATAATGCATTAGCGCACAAATATGTATTTTGCTTGGAAACACCAAGCCTTAGCCGCATGTAGTGGTGTAATAAATACATGCAAAGAAGCTTAGCCGCATGAAATGGTGCCAAGGAAGCCCCAGTCGCATACATTCTTAAGCATAATTAAATGCTTACCCAGCCGCATAGCATTCTTAGCATTAAATGTAATGCTTGCCCAGCCGCATACGTTTTTTTTAGGCATTAAGTGAATGCTTGCTTGGAAAGCATTGAATAAATGCTCTGCTTGAATGCATTAAATGCACCTTTGTTAAAAGCATTAAATAAATGTTTTGCTTGGAAAGCATTAAATGCACTTTTGTTAATACATTAAGTAAAGGCTTTGCTGCAGGATGCTTTGAAGGCATTTTCGTTAATACATTAATTAAAGGCATGCATGGGATGCATTGACTAATGCATTAAATATAATGCATTGTTTGAGAATGCATTTAATGTATTGTCAATACATTTCCTTAGTGCATTGTTTAAGCATTTCTTTGGAAGTCAGCCGCATGACCTTGCTAATTTTAGCTTGCATGGCATTAATTCATGCTTGCATCAGTAATGAGCCGCATGGCTCTATATAGTGGTTTATTATTTAATCTCTTTTATGTTGCATTTGCTTGCAAATGCTAATTGTAGCCGCATGGGAATTCATCAACTGCTTGCATGCATTAAATTGCCAGCCTGGCCCCGTACTTGAGTGGCCACGTGCCCCTTTCGTTTGCTTGGGTGGAAGCTTGCATTTATTGTGGGTCCCACTCTCTCTGTCTTTTCTGGTTGCATGAATATTTCTTGCTTGCCGCATGGCCCCCTTCAGTTATTTTCTTGGCCGCATAAGCTTTGGCTAGCCGCATGGGTGGCCTCCCACTCTCTTTGACCGTATGTATGTTCTTCCACTTTTGGGCCGCATGGGGTCCACTTTGATCATTTAAAGGTTTTATTTGTCTGAATTGTGGTCAGAATTTCTTCCCACTCCCAACATGAAAGTTGTAGAGTTTTTCCTTGGCTTCAAGAATATATATATTATATATATATTATATTATTATTACACAAGTTTCTTCCCTCCTTGATAAATGACATGACTTGATAGTGACCCGCCGTGGTGCACTCCTGACAAGATAACTTGATTTGACATGATAACTTGACATGATAATTCTTGATAGTGGCCCGCCGTGGCGCACTCTTGACATGATATATTTATCGAAATGCTGTTGCGACGGCCAACACGACATGACAAGATTGAATAACTTGGACACCGTGGACGATTGTGCTTGTACGAATGAACCCGTCTTGTCTTGCATCATGTCTAGGACGGGGACCCCTGAGTACCACGGTCAGGAGTACCCACTGAAATCAACTAAGGCTAACAACTAGAATAATCCAGTAGTCATGAAGAGATTTTCCCAGCTACAGGCAATCCCGTTATCTGGGTGCCCCACTTGGGATCTGTAGCCTGCCGTCGAGTAGGGCACATTTCCAGCACACTGTCATGTGTTGCACCCTCTAAGTCACCTAAGGGTACATGCATTTCCTGGACGATGTACCCACTTGAATTCAACTCTAATTGCGTTCGGATAGCCTAGATGGTCTGCAGGGCTTGTGGCTGTGAAATAATCTCGCTGCATCTTGTTAGTAATTAGGCTTGTGATAATCCTAGTTAGTTAAAGTATCAAGCCGTACATATTGTTTGGCCATGAATGTTGGATGAAGTTTACTAGTCTATTTTTGTCTTGATTCTGTACAAGATTGTCACATGACCTGTTTTCTTATTTTATCTTGCCGATAAATGGTGGGAGAATCCAAGTTCTGTTCAGATGAAGGGTTACAACCCCGGTCCTTGTTTGGTTTACGGGTTGTAACCTGGTTATCTGAATAGTCCCATGGATTACCTCATCGTATATCATCATGTCATACTTTTCCATATTTTCTATCTTCTATTTATAATTGTACTCTTGTGCTGATTGCTGGTTTTAGTTCCTAAGTGAAGCCTCCTTTGTGGCACTTGCTCTTTCTGGGGTCTGACCCAACTGGTTTTGTATGGCCAGATTCCGGAGCAGCACCAGAGGATCTACCGACTTTCCAGCCACATGGTGACCACTAGAAGGAATCCTGGCAACGAGTGGGTTATCTTTGGCTCTCCCACTCTATTGTAAAATTATTCTTTTGAGGCGTTTAGCCGCCGAGCAAGTGTTAGCTCGTGTACATTTTTACTTACTGTCTGCCTACGGGCTGTAACATAATTGGCAACCTAGGGTTGATCATGTATGACTAAAACTCTTGCTAGTCCTCACATTTTGTAACGACTAGTTTCATGATCAGCTGAATATGTAATGTTTGGGACGCCTTACTATTGTATATTTGGTGATCTACATCTTGTAAACATTCGCTTACTTGCTTGTGATTGAGACACTAGGCTTGTTATTGACCATAAGAGACTGATGGCTTGTAGATAAACCCTCATATATCTAGACAGCCGTGACCGTATAGTGGAGTGGATCCCATTTCATTATACGTAGCTGGCTATGTCTGCCCCCGCTCTCTAGTATTCTGGTTCTGGGGCGTGACAGTTACCTACCAAGAAATATAGGTATCCTAGGTATCTAGCCTATCTTAGAATATATGCTAGTTCACCCTACCCCTTTACCTTACCAATATCACATACCATCCTCACATCATTCTAGCACTCACCCACACAACTCACTCACACACAACCCTCTCATATATCACTCATGACACCACAATCATAGGCTTATAGGTTCACACATATATATACACACATATGGGAATGTAGTGGACTGATTTGGGGGTCTAATATGGGCTGAATCTAAGGCCAATATAGTGGCTAATAAGATGACTCAATGGGCTGATATGGACAGCCATCTAGGACTGAATGTAGATGGTTAAGAGGGCTGCTAATAGGCTGAACAAGGGGTGGTAAGGGACTGCTATGAAGGCTGAAATGGGGCATACCAAGGACAGGTAAGAACTGATTTGGGGCTGCCATTAGAGGCTTGTAAGGGACTGATTTAGGACAGCACATATAGTGGTTTGTAGGCTGGGTTAAGGGCTGATGTTTAGGACTGTTTTAGGCTGCCAATGGGGCTGTTATTGAAGGCTGTTAAGGGTGGTTTTGGGCGGCTGTTAAGGCCTGGATTGGGGGGTTATAGGACATGTATGGGACTGATGTTTAGGGCTGTTAGTTGTGGTTAAGGGGACTGCTACTTAGGACTGTTTAGGGGCTGTTTAGTGGTGGTTAAGGGGACTGGTTTGACAGGTTTTGGATTGATTTAGGAAGGCTGCTACATGGCTGTTTAGGACAGGTTTTAGGGGCTTTTCTAGGCTGAACAAGGGCAGGTTTTAGGCTGTGTTAAGGGCTGTTTGTCATGGACTGTTTGGGAGCTGTCAAGGGTGGTTACAAGGGGCTGGTTTGGGGTGCTTAGCTACTGCGAATGGGGCCTGATCCCCCCCTACAAGCTGCTGCCAATGCAGCAGCAAGCAGTCCCCCGTTTGGGGACTGCTCAGTCCAAGAGATCAGTTCCCTTGTGGGGACTGATACCCCATGCTACTGCTGGTTCAGCAGGTTCCAAACCCTCCCCTCTTCACACTTAAACTCCTCTCTACATCTTCCTATCTCTTACTCTCTCTAACTCTCTCACAGCCACTCTATACTTACACAAACCAATCTACCACTCTCTATCCTTCACACTATCTCACTAATACTCTCACTCTCATTCCCTCAAACACTTTCCATGCACCAACACACACAATACCAAAACCAACACCAATCAAATCTCTTCCTTGGTCGAACCCCACACACAAACACAAATGTATATACATGACACACCATTATATCATATATATATATATATATATATATATATATATATATATATATATATATATATATATATATATATATATATAAGCCACAAATATATATATATATATATATATATATATATATATATATATATATATATATATATATATATATATATATTTGTGGCTTATATATATATATATATATATATATATATATATATATATAGAGAGAGAGAGAGAGAGAGAGAGAATAACATATATATAACCAAATATATATATACAATATATAGATAAATAAATATGATACATTGAAAATACATTCTCTAAACATATAGAAATCTGAGATTAAATCTCTAAATAATCATCCACACTATATATATAAAAACAAGTGTCCACAATAGGAGTTTTTTCCACTAGGACACGATCCCACAATACAAGGACACTCCTATGACCTCCAAATAGACACGAAATGGACACAAATGGAGATACAACCATGGAGATCATTTCTACGGGTTCAAAATAATCCTATATGCATGTTGGGGTGGATTAGAGGAGAGATTATACCTTCCGGGAGAGAGATTCAAAGGAAAAAGCCTTCCGACCCGACACCGACACGTAGAGATTCCAAAAGGGTACGAACGAGCTCCGAATCCTCCCAAACTTGGCTAGCTCCTTCCTTTCATGGAGTAGAGAAGAAATGAAGAAGATTTGGTGGAAGGAGGGGTTGATTTGGTGGAAAAATCAATGGGGTTCCTTTTCTAAATTAATTTGGGGAAGAACAAAAGAGAGAATGGAAGAGGGGATAATGATGAATGATGGAGCCTATCCACTCTATGGTGGCTGGCCATAATGGGCTATTTTTTCCCATTATAAAAAGTCTAAAATGTCCTCCCCTAGTCCTATTGTTTAATATTAGGAAATGGCTAAATGGTTGAGGCTAAATTAGTCATTCTAACTCTCTAATCTAACCAAACCCTATCCATAATTAATTAGTCTAACCACTAACTAAAATAAATAATGTGGGCCATGGCTAACTAATGTGTGGGTCCCACTAGAGTCAAAACTACCCCGGGTCCCCGTTTCAAGTCGGATTGAGCTGAAATTCGAACCCGACTCAAATAACCCCAAAATAATATTATAAATAAATAAATAATTTCAAAAATATTCAAAAATAAAAAATGACAAAAATACTCCTATTTCTGAAAACTGGGGGTGACAGATAGCGGGTTCACTTGGTACACTGCTATAAAACCTAGTGAACAATATTAGGTCGTTTAGAAACGACAAGCAAGTCCTCGGCCAAAAACGCTTAAGAAAAATATAATAAGGAATGAAACATAAGGATTTTCTATTAAAAAAAAAATAGGAATATGAAATTTTACATTGTTATAGTTTTCATTCATTTAAGTAGTATAAACATCCTTTCGGCTTTAACAAAAATGGGAGTAATTTCCTCCTAGAATGAAATAAAATTTGAAGGATATGTTACTGTCGATGTAGATGTAAAAATTTCGAGCTTCCCTTGAGCTTATCATAAAAATTGCCTCCCTTGGGCAAAATTGAAATATGCCTCCCTTGGGCAAAATTGAAATATGCCTTTAAAGTGAGATGCAACTTAATGAACAAAAATGCAATACAATTTGGAGAACAACCCTGAATATTCATCTAAACATTTCCCGTCAACAATCCCGTTAACCCGGGATCAGGCTGTGAATTCCGAGCCTCCTTTGGGCTTAACAATCATCTATTCGATATTACTGTCGAAATAGACGTAATAAATTTTCGAGCCTCCCTTGGGCTTAGTTTGCCTCCCTTGAGCAAACAAAATAAGAGCCTGCCTTGGGCTTAGTTTGCCTCCCTTGAGCAAACAGAATACTGATCAGCTTTTTGTTGTAATTATGTTATGGGACATTTAGGGATATTCAGTTTGTTCTCCCCCGTCCAATGCATCCTAAATGTTACCAAGAATTTCCCAAATGATTTTAGATTTTAAAGAATGTTTCGATTTTTCTGAAAGTCGAAAATTGACTCTCTTGAAATTTCCAAAAAATTCGGCAGAGTCTCCTTTATTTTTAGAGACTCCGGAAATTTGCAAAAGACAATATATGATAAAAATAACTTCCGGGTTCGTCGACCCCTTCGGTGGAGCAACTCTCAACACCGGAACCACGCAAGTATATATCGGGTTCGCCGACCCCTTCGGTGGAGCAACTCTCAACACCGGAACTCAAGCAGGAATATGTATATATAAAATGCTTAATTCTTACCCTGGCAATTTGGCAAGCAAGCAAGCATTTTATTTAGGCAAGCAATTTCCTTGATTTGAGCGGTTTGTAGTTCACTATCCCAAGTATCCAAATGAAGTTATTAGTAGTATATAGGCATCAAATCTATGTGTCATGACTTGAAAAAAAAAACCATGTTAGACTCTTTGTAATATTGCATAGGTGTGCTAGAGAGTTGGAAATTCATAGAAGTAAAGTTATCGTGGTATATAGGGACTTGCAAAATAATTAATTTAACCATCAATCATTCCAACATGTGTTATTTCGATAGGTTTAATAATTTGGACAGAATTATATAATTATGTTAATATCGAAAACTACTCTCGTGTACACGTGTTCAAGTAAGAAAACGTAAGACATATATATATATATATATATATATATATATATATATATATATATATATATATATATATATATATATATATTCAATTTGTGTAGGTTAAGCCCCTAAAATCATACCGAGAGTTACAAATGTACATGGATATATATATATATATGAATAAGAATTTACATCTATATATAGTGTCAAAGTGTGTATAAATATATCATGTGTCCAAGAAACCATTGGTGTCGTGTCCAATACTTATATATTTGCGTTGTATCCTACACAAGGTGTCCTTTACATATATTAATTGTATCATGTCCAATACATTCATTCATGTGTCCAATTATTGATATACACATATATACCTGTGTATAATAGTTTTCGAATTCCCAATTTCCTTCAACCAAATTGGATTTTTGATTTAGTCCACAAAATTTCAAAATTTAAAATACTCAATAATTGCTCCTATTAATTAGAAAATTAAACAAAACAAAGGAATTCAAAGGGATAGAGGAAGAAGAAGGAGGACTTGCTTCCAAGTATTACTCTAACCTCCAAAAACTACCAAAATCTTACAATTTAAATTCTTATGATTTTAACTTATAATTTCAAAATTTTAATTGAATTCATAATTATTCAAAATTAACATAGATGATCAAATTAAGAATCTTCAAGAGAAGAAGGAGGGAAAAAGAGAACTTGTCTTAGGAAAATTTGGGTTTGGAATTAGGGCTAGGGCTTGGATCTTCTTCTTCAATTACTTCCTCCTTCATTCCATCTTCGTCTTCTTCCACTCCTTCATTCCATCTTCGTCTTCTTCCACTCCTTATTCCTTTTTTTTAAGAATAAGGGGGTTAGGGTTTGATGATGGTGGTGGTGATGATGGAGATGGAGATGGAGATGATGGTGTTGGAGGTGGTGATGGAGGATGGAGGTGAAGGTGGAAGTGGTGGTGGTGGCCGACGATGGGCGCACGGGTGGCCGACGGTGACGGGCGGCGGCGCGGCAGCAGCACAGCAGCGGCAGCGCACAGTAGCAGCGGGAGTAAGAGGGAGGAGAGAAGAGAAGGAAAGAGTGAAGGAGAGAGAGAGAGAGAGAGATGGAGAGAGATAGGGAGATGAGAGTGAGAGAGGAAGAGATATGTAGAGAGGGAGAGAGTCCGAGAGAGGGAGAGAGAGATCGAGAGAGTGAGAGAGGTTTCGAGAGAGGGAGAGAGGGTGCGGGTGAGGGCTTTCCCTCTCTCTCTTTCTCTAAATATATATATTAATTTTTTTCTTTTTCTTTTTTTTTCCTTAGGGTTTCATAATAAAAATCTCAAAAAAGTAAGAAATGAAAAATTATTATTATTATTATTATTATTATTATTATTATTATTATTATTATTATTATTACATCAATTATTGTTTTTAAAAAAAATTTAGAACAAAATATTTAATTAGATGAAAATATAATAAAATATTAATACATTAATTATTTAAAAGTAGCTATGACACTCTACCCACCTTACAAAAATTTCGTCATCGAAATTTAAATTTTAACGATAAGATTTTCAAAACAGATATAAAGAGAAACAAAATGTTCTACCCACCTTACAGAATTATAGTAGTAATTTATTAAACAGTTAAATGGGATATCTTGAAACTTATTTATCAGAAGCTTCACGAAAACAAGGACAATTTGAAAATGCTAGAAATCATAAAAGATTCTTGAAATTCCATATAATCGCTTAAAATAATCAGATACAATGTTGTTTCAACCCATAACGATGTACGATCCTTGAATTCAAAATCATATTCCTTATTCTCATTTTCTGGCGTGATATAGTAATCTTGTGCCTCGCCATTGCGCATATGCTGCAACAAAGATACTATTTCACTTTTCAAAATTCATGGCTGCAGCTTTTGCTACCACGCCAATGATATCCATAGAATGAGTAGGAATCATGATTATGAAGTAGCTTTATAGATTATGATATTGTTAGTAATCCAAAATATATTCAAAAAGCAATACTTAATTTCAAGTTCTCCAAATATCATCAACGTTATTTTATCTTGGTATCAAACTAATAGATAATATTATAACATAAGATAAACTCATAAATCTATATTATCAAAATCACTATATGTCCTTTTAAATAACGCTTTTTCAAATTCCATATCAAGGTAAAATAAAATCAAAATTCGAATATCAAGTTCAAAAATTCATTATGAAAATTTATGTCTTGATCCCCGAAAATTTTATTGAATTCCTTAATCATGTTTCGAGAATATGTGCCTCGCCAATTTGGATGGCCAGTCCGAATGGCTGCAACAACTTCTCATTTTACGATTCATTATAAAATTTTAGGTATCAAGACACAAGTATTCATTCTCATAAATATCATCTACACAAAATCCAATCAAAGCATTCACGTCACAGAAAAGAAAAATATCAAAAGAGTAAATTGCAATGGATATTAGATAGAGGGCAATTCCTGAAATAGGGATGCCAGAAAAAGATGTAAATGGAAGAAAAGATTGAGGATACAATTCTAGATTTTCATTTAGTGAATGCTAAGTGAAGCAACAAAATTGAAAATTTTGAAGTAGTTTGGGTTTGTGAAATAACCAGACCACAGAAAATTCAACAGATAAAGGAGAACGATTCGGGACTTAGGCATCGATAGAAGTCTAGAGGGAGTAAGGAATAAGGAATTAGCTTCTTAATATAGTATGTATATAATATTCTATACAATAACTATTATGCAAAACCTTAGACAAGTTATTGATAGTACTTTCCTCTCCAGTAATCATTCAAAATATATTTATATCCATACTTACCCCTTCACTATTTCTAACTATGTAATGGTTCAAAAAATATATTTGAGCATCCGGGTTTACTAGAGATACCAAGTCCAAGATTCTTAAGAAGTCTTCTAGATTCTTTTACCAGCTCAGACGAGAATACTTGTCCTATTCTCCCTGACTTAATAGGCCTAGAATGATTATGTCTATCCTTATACTACCCATGACCTAGGTAAGGACACCTGATCATAGATACTCACTATAGAAATTTTATAAAGACACTATGGAATACAATCTAACATAAACAATTCTAGTTGGTATCTCTTGGATATTTTCTAAAACACATCTTAAAGTTTATACCTTTAGCCTATAGGGTCTCCCCAAAAATCTTGACCAACATCTTATCTCAGCTTGCATAGGTTTTCCTAAAACTTGGCCTATATCCTATCCTTGGGTTGTCAGACCTGCACCCTATCCTATTTCCTCTATGCAATGTCTGACTTGCATCTTATCCTAGATTTTCCATTCTTAGCTGACCTGCATTATATCCTAGATTTTCTATTCTTCGCTGACCTACATCATATCCTAGATTTTTCATTCTTCGCTGACCTGCATGGGCCACCACTAAAAGACGTGTCACGTCCCGCTCCCAGAATTATGGCGGGCCGGGTACGTAACATCATCCCCAGGCTACGCGACATACGAATACGCCAGTACCCATATTCGCGATTGTCGCCCGTAAGGTTCGTGCATAGGTAAAAACAGGTCATACTTACATAAATTTAAGTCAACAATAATCTAAAACTAAGACATTCTAACTAATTGAACATAACATAACTATTTCTACCCAGTACAATTTTGAGCCCAACTATAAATAATACAATTATACCTTAAACAAGTAGATAAAAAGAATTCTTGTTCCAACTTGAACGTCTCCAATGGTATCATCACGTCCTTGATCTCCAGTTGTCCTTCAGTACCTGATAGCGGCTTCACTTGGTACACTGCTACAAAACCTAGTGAACAATACTAGGTCGTTTAGAAACGACAAGCAAGTCCTCGGCCAAAAACGCTTAAGAAAAATATAATAAGGAATGAAACATAAGGATTTTAATTCTATTAAAAAAAATAGGAATATGAAATTTTACATTGTTATAGTTTTCATTAATTTAAGTAGTATAAACATCCTTTCGGCTTTAACAAAAATGGGAGTAATTTCCTCCTAGAATGAAATAAAATTTGAAGGATATGTTACTGTCGATGTAGATGTAAAAATTTCGAGCTTCCCTTGAGCTTATCATAAAAATTGCCTCCCTTGGAGAAAATTGAAATATGCCTCCCTTGGGCAAAAATTGAAATATGTCTTTAAAGTGAGATGCAACTTAATGAACAAAAATGTAATGCAATTTGGAGAACAACCCTGAATATTCATCTAAACATTTTCCGTCAACAATCCCGTTAACCCGGGATCAGGCTGTGAATTCCGAGCCTCCCTTGGGCTTAACAATCATCTATTCGATATTACTGTCGAAATAGACGTAATAAATTTTCGAGCCTCCCTTGGGCTTAGTTTGTCTCCCTTGAGCAAACAAAATAAGAGCCTCCCTTGAGCTTAGTTTGCCTCCCTTGAGCAAACTGAATACTGATCAGCTTTTTGTTGTAATTATGTTACGGAATATTTAGGGATATTCAGTTTGTTCTCCCCTGCCCAATGCATCCTAAATGTTACCACGAATTTCCCAAATGATTTTAGATTTTAAAGAATGTTTCGATTTTTCTGAAAGTCGGAAATTGACTATCTCTTAAAATTTCCAAAAATTTCGGCAGAGTCTCCTTTGTTTTTAGAGACTCCGAAAATTTGCAAAAGACAATATATGATAAAAATAACTTCCGGGTTCGCGACCCCTTCGGTGGAGCAACTCTCAACACCAGAACCACGCAAGTATATATCGGGTTCGCCGACCCCTTCGGTGGAGCAACTCTCAACACCGGAACTCAAGCAGGCATATGTATATATAAAATGCTTAATTCTTACCATGGCAATTTGGCAAGCAAGCAAGCATTTTATTTAGGCAAGCAATTTTCTTGATTTGAGCGGTTTGTAGTTCACTATCCCAAGTATCCAAATGAAGTTATTAGTAGTATATAGGCATCAAATCTATGTGTCATGACTTGAAAAAAAAAAACCATGTTAGACTCTTTGTAATATTGCATAGGTGTGCTAGAGAGTTGGAAATTCATAGAAGTAAAGTTATCGTGGTATATAGGGACTTACAAAATAATTAATTTAACCATCAATCATTCCAACATGTGTTATTTCGATAGGTTTAATAATTTGGACAGAATTATATAATTATGTTAATATCGAAAACTACTCTCGTGTACACGTGTTCAAGTAAGAAAACGTAAGACATATTTTCAAACTTCGAAAACTTTGAAGGGGGTCTTGTAGGTCCTAAAAATCAAGTTGCACCCATCAACAAAGTCTTGAAAATCAAATTATACATCCTTCAAGTGAACTGCGCAGAAGACAGATTGCGCAACAATTCGATTGCGCAGGCTGAACTGCGCACTCATCCAAGTGCGCATGCTGACGTGGCCTCGTCATCATTACCTGACAGAGAATCAGATCTTCTGACAGCTGACAGTACGGAGAATGAGGAAACTGTTCGTTTATCGTGCAGCACAGCGCTCGAGGACAGCTGTACATGCAGCGCAATCGGCCTATAGCGCAATCCAGCCTAGCGCGGTCCATCTTAGCGTAATCCGAAGCCAGCGTAATTCAGGTGGCATACTCCATCACTACAACTGACAAAGTACACGTGGCCTTCATGCCATCAATGACTCATTACATGGTAACCGTCTGTACAGGATCATGCGCATTTCAATCAAATAATGCCATGTGTCCAATACAGTTGGCCCACGATCAAATAACTGCCAGTGCAGTCTGATGTCTGCGCGGTCCAATGCAGCGCAATCCAGCTTGCGCAGTCCAGAATAACTAAAAGTTAGTTATTTCCATAACTCTATAAATAGAGTTTCAAGTCCTTCCTAGAGGGGATCATACATACACACAGAGATCAGAGATCATCACCAGAGATCAGGAGTTCTTGCCAAAGTGCTGCTGCAATCTTCAGAGGCTATCGTCTTCAAAGTTCACATTGTCCAAGGGATAAAGCGATCGTCTTCTGATCGGATTCCTATAGTTGTACTTTTCCAGAATTTTTGTGTCACGCCCCAGAACCAGAATACTAGAGAGCGGGGGCAGACATAGCCAGCTATGTATAATAAAATGGGATCCACTCCACTATACGGTCACGGCTGTCTAGATATATGAGGGTTTATCTACAAGCCATCAGTCTCTTATGGTCAATAACAAGCCTAGTGTCTCAATCATAAGCAAGTAAGCGAATGTTTACAAGATTTAAGATCACCAAATATACAATAGTAAGGCGTCCCAAACATTACATATTCAGCTGATCATGAAGCTAGTCGTTACAAAATGTGAGGACTAGCAAGAGTTTTAGTCATACATGATCAACCCTAGGTTGCCAATCATGTTACAGCCCGTAGGCAGACAGTAAGTAAAAATGTACACGAGGTAACACTTGCTCGGCGGCTAAACGCCTCAAAAGAATAATTTTACAATAGAGTGGGAGAGCCAAAGATAACCCACTCGTTGCCAGGATTCCTTCTAGTGGTCACCATGTGGCTGGAAAGTCGGTAGATCCTCTAGTGCTGCTCCGGTATCTGGCCATACAAAACCAGCTGGGTCAGACCCCAGAAAGAGCAAGCGCCACAAAGGAGGCTTCACTTAGGAACTAAAACCAGCAAATTAGTACAAGAGTATAATTGCATAATAAAAGACAGTAATTAAGGAAAAGCATGACGAGTGATATACGATGAGATAACCATGGGACTATTCAGATAACCAGGTTACAACCCGTAAACCAAACAAGGACCGGGGTTATAACCCTTCGTCAGAACAGAACTTGGCTTCTCCCACCATTTATCGGCAAGATAAAATAAGAAAATAGGTCATGTAACAATCTTGTACATGATCAAGACAAGACTAGACTGGTTGAACTTCATCCAATATTTCACGGCCAAGCAATAAGTACGGCTTGATACTTTAACTAACTAGGGTTATCACAGGCCTAGTTACTAGCAAGATACAATGAGATGTTCCACCAGCCACAAGCCCTGCAGCTAATCCAGGTTATCCAGGCGACTTGGATTCATTAAGCAGTTATCAATAATTATTAGGTAGCTTGGTGTGCAACACATGACAGTGTGCGTAGAAATTATTTCATGAAGTGCCCTACATGACAGTGGGCTGGAAATGTGCCATACTCGACGGCAGGCTACAAGTCCAACAATTGTGGCCGGGATAACGGGATCGCCTGTAACTGGGAAAATCTCTCATGACTACTGAATTATTCTAGTTATTAGCCTTAGCCATTTACAGTGGGTACCCATGACCGTGGTACTCAGGGGTCCCAGTCCTAGACATGATGCAAGACAAGACTGGTTCATTTGTACAAGCACAATCGTCCACGGTGTCCAGGTTATTCAATCTTGTCGTGTCATGCTAGCCGTCGCAACAGCATTTCGAGAAATATCATGTCAGGTTTATCATGTCAAGAGTGCGCCACGGCGGGCCACTGTCAAGAATTATCATGTCAAGTTATCATGTCAAATTGTCAGGTCAAGTTATCTTGTCAGGAGTGCACCACGACTGGTCACTATCAAGTCATGTCATTTATCAAGGAGGGGAGAAACTTGCACAATTAAATAATAATATATTTATAATATATATATTCTTGAAGCCAAGAAGAAATTCTACAACTTTTATGTTGGGAGTGGGAAGAAATTCTGACCACAATTCAGACAAATAAAATATTTAAACAATCAAAGTGGACCCCATGCGGCCCAAAAGTGGGAGAACAAACATGTGGCCAAGGAGAGTGGGAAGCCACCCATGCGGCCAGCCAAAGCTTATACGGCTGGAAATTAACTGAAGGGGGCCATGCGGCCAAGAGCAAATGCTAACAAGAAATATTCATGCAGTCAGAAAAGACAGAGTGGGAAGACAATAAATGCGAGCTTCCACTCAAGCAAAAGTAAAGGACACGTGGCCACTCAAGTACTGAGGCCATGTGGCCTAAACTTACATGGATACAAACCTGTGGGACCCCACTATAATTAATGCTTCATACTAATGAGGCCAGCACACCATGGTGTATGCGGCAAAATATGGCACGTGGCCACTCAAACAATGCATGCGGCCAAGAATTTAAGCATGCAAGCAAAGCTTGCATGCATGCAAATTAAATACATCATGGCAGCAAAGCCATATGCGGCTCACTTTAGTTGGGCAAAAGCAAATACAAAAAGGCATGTAACAGTTGTATGCATAAATAAGGCCTAGCATTAATATAATGCATTAATCTAAAGCATGTATTAATAATATAATACATTAATTCTAATATGGCATGCGGCTGAGCTTAGCTCCCCATGCGGCCAGCTTGGAATTGCTTAACTATTAATGCGGCCAAGCATTTGTATGCAATACTAAAGCAATTGCTAGTACATGGAATGCTCCATATGCGGCCAGGTTTGGCTAGTACGTTAAAGGCATTTGCTAATGCATGTAATATAACTAATGCATGTAATGCATCAAAATGCATGGAATGGATACGTGGAAGGCATTTGTTAATGCATAAAATGCATTAAATACCTAATGCATGGAATGCATTAATTGCTTGGAATAGAACTAATGCATGGAAAGTATTAAAGGCATTAATTACTGCATTTGAATGCTAATGCATTCCATGCGGCTAGGTTAAATGCTAGTGCGTTAATTGCATCAGTTAATTGGTCAACAAATGACCATCCCATATGCGGCCAAGTATAAATATTACTCTATGCGGCTCACTTGTAATAGCATGCAAGCAAGGCTTGCATGAATGCATATTAAATATGTAACATGGCATTGGCCATATTATATTAAATATGTTGCTAAGCTATGAGTTCATGCGGCCAATAACTGTTGGCCATACAAAATTTAGTTAAATGCATGCAAGCATTTAATGGTCAAGGCCATGCACGTGAATGCTAAGGCCATGCATTAAAATATACATGGCATAAAAATATACTTGCATGCAATAAAATATACATGGCATTTGCCTATGCGGCTCAATGCTCCTAATACAATAATAAGGGCCATGCGGCTCACTGCTTGCAAGCAACTTAGAGCAATGGCCATGCGGCTCACTGCAAAATGCTCATGCGGCCAGCAAATATTTTGACGGCCATGCGGCCAGAAATATTTACTCATGCGGCCTACAAATATCAAAAGTGCAATTAATGGCTCCCACAGAGAACATGTCCAGGGAAAATACCATGGCCTTCATGCTCCACCAAACTACAATAGGAACCCAAATCCAGACTTCCATGGGTCAAATTTAGGTAAAATGGAATTCTCTACAACTTGGAACCATCAACGAGCAAAAATATGCAAGTTGTTAGATCAAAATTCATAGGAACCAAAAATACCACAAAACTAGATCTACAAGAAATTAACCACATAAATAAAAAATGCTAAGTACTAAAGTGGGTTAGAAACACATGAGGAAGACAATGAAACAATAAAAGTGGGATTCCTCTAAGAAGCAAGATGTACTTGCCTAAGCTCTCCACTCTCTCTCTGGTAGGTGAAGAGTAAAGATGGAAAAGAAGAAATGAGTAATGAGTAATAATGGAAGAGAGAGAGTGGGATTGATATTTATGGTGGGAGTGGTGGTAGGTGAGAGTGGTTCTCCACATAAAACCAAACCAACCCACAAAACCGAACTAAACCAAGCCAATGCAATCCCATAAGGAACCATGCTAATGCAACATGCAAAAAAATAAAACCAAAGGCAAACTAATTTTGACAAACCAAAAATACGAGCCCGAAATACGTATACGTATTTCCAATACGTAATATGAACTACGGGCATTACAACTCTACCCACCTTAAAACAATTTCGTCCTCGAAATTTAATCAAGAGGCTAGAGATTGCAAGGACAAGCTATACTAAGCAATCAATCAAACAATCAATGTATGTAAGCAAGGAAATTGAAGGTATGAGGAAGAGGGAAAAACATCCTGCTAGAACCTCTCTGCCGGTTCTGAATCTGAGCTTGGACCAGGGCATACTGCTGGAGTCTCTGTGGCTGGAATACTCTGGAGGCTACTCTTGAATGCTGGACTTGATCTCCAGGTTGCTGCTGGTCCACGGGAGGTGCTCCGCCTTGCTGATCGGCAGGTCCAGGAACAATGCCGCTGAAGAAGACGACATGGAAACAATAAGGAAGGACCAGGACAGATCAACGATTACAAGGATGTGATCAGGACAAGAATTTCAGGAATCAAGAGGATACGAGCAGAGATCAAGGGCGAGTACTGATTGAGACATCTATTCGGTAAACCCTCACATATCTTGATTTACAAGACCTGCATGGGCTACCACTTAAACCATGTCACGTCCCAGAACCAAAATACTGGAGAACGGGGGCAGACATAGCCAGCTACGTATAATAAAATGGGATCTACTCCACTATACGGTCACGGCTGTCTAGATATATGAAGGTTTATCTATAAGCCATCAGTCTTTTATGGTCAATAACAAGCCTAGTGTCTCAATTACAAGCAAGTAAGCGAATGTTTACAAGATGTAAGATCACCAAATATACAATAGTAAGGCATCCCAAACATTACATATTCAGCTGATCATGAAGCTAGTTGTTACAAAATGTGAGAACTAGCAAGAGTTTTAGTCATACATGATCAACCCTAGCACTACCAAAATAACCAACTTTAGCGACGGCCACATCCGTCGCGAATCCGTCGGTAACATAAATTACCGACGGCATAGCGACGGATATTTGATGAAAATGGCCGTCGGGAAATACGTCGTCGCTAAAATTTGTCCGTCGCTAAGCCGTCGGACAAATGATTAACCGACGGACTAGCGACTGATTACCGACGGTTGGCTTTCAACGGATTAGCGACGGATTAGCGACTTGTTTCCGTCGGTTTACATGGCATATAATATTAAAATATCCGTCGCTAAGCCGTCGTAAATAGGTCGGTAAAAGCGTATCAGAGAGGTTCCTGATACGCAACATCGGTCGCTATTCCGTCGCCATCCCGTCGTTAACCTCGACGTTATCGCGACGGATTAGCGACGGGTAGGGCGTCGGCCTGGTTCTGGAAAGCTTCCATAATTCCAGAACCATGTCGACGGATAATGGGTCGCTAAGCCGTCGCTAGTCCGTCGTCATCCTCGACAGATTAGCGACGGATTAGCGACCCATTATCCGTCGCTAAGTCTCTGGAAACCTACAATATTTCCAGAACCATGTCGACGGATTTGCCGTCGCTAGGTAGTCGACATTCCGTCGCTAATATTAATTGTACCCAGTTAGCGACGGAAGTTCCGTCGCTAGTTGGTCGCTAGATCGTCGCTACCTGCAAATTTATTTCAACCAGTTAGCGACGGATTGTCCGTCGCTCGTCCGTCGGTAACTGCAAATATTTATATAACCCAGTTAGCGACGGATTTTTCGTCGCTAGTAAGTCGCTCATCGGTCGCTAAAAAGATATATCCGTCGCTAATTAGTCGCTAGTCCGTCGCTAAATGCAACATTAATAAAAAAAATTACAGAAACATTCTATTTCCTTTTCGTAAATATTACACATATTCATAATATCCAATATCCAAACATCCATGTACGATCAACAAATATCCAAATATCTAAATTCATAATATCCAATATCAAACAGAAATATCCAAACATCTATGTACAAATATCCAAACACAAATACACAAATTCATAATATCCAAACATTCATGTACGCTTCCAAAATATCCAGAATTCAAAATCCAAAAACAGTACAAATATCCAAAAACAGTACAAATATCATTGAGATGGATCGCGTCGTCGTTCGGCTCTGCGGATGTACTCTTCCACCATGTACGCTGGCACCTGGGACAACACATGCTCTGGAAGCGTGCGGAGCTGCTCTGACGACATCAAGTCCATGAGCCCAATGAGCGCAGTATCCGGTACCAGGCGGACCTCGGCAGAACGGTCAAATGAATAACGTCCAGGGTCGGAAGGACCGGCAACCGCACTAGACGGACCGGGAGCAGACGGATCTGGACCGGGAGCAGAAGAAGGACGCGGAAGGCGCTCCAGCACATCCGACATTAGACTCCGCATTTCCGACATATCGGAGGTGAGAGTCGCAAGCTGCGTCCTCATATCGTCCGACGGGGGCGCGGGAGGAGGCGGGGGCGGTGGATATCTCGGAGTCGCGCCCTGCAACGACGCCGCCAGGGAACCTACGCCGTAGACGCGCCCTTTATTAAATCCGCCGACAGACTCTACGAACACGTCGTCGTAGCGAGCGGCCATAGAAGAGGGCGTCTGGGTGGGCGTCGTTTCGCCGACAACTGTCACGCCCCGCTCCCGTAGGAGCGATCGTCCTCGCTAAGGCGTGATGCCGCACGAGCCTAGATTGCGCTCGTGCAAGGCGGGTTCCATAACGGCCGATTACAGCGGCTGCGACGGGGTCGTCGCACAGAAGTCCCGTGCAGAGACATTGAATATATTGCAGCGGAATTTAAAGAACACATGAACACAAGTATTTCAAAGAAAGCTCTTTTATTGATATTGAATTCAAGGATTACATTGTGGGCGCAAGGCCAATTACAAGTCTCTCAAGTCTCACTTTTCTATCATTTTACAAGTCACTCTGCTCTCTCTCATCTCTCGATACAATACTTGATTCCAGCGGAAGCTTCGGAAGGCGATGTCCATACATTACGTCCTGTATAAGTCTTCAGATCACGCGACCGCACGCTTCGACTCGCCAAGGAACTCCGTGCCTCGACGCATCCAAGCGAGCTCCGCACCACGAGCTTCTACCTGTGCCTGCACATGAAACACTGTGTGGGTGTCAGTACCACTGTACTGGTGGAGTGAGCTTCTCGCCCACCCATACAAAACCTACTTGTTCATTTACTTTGTGCAGCTTAAATCCCTTTCGATTGTCTTTCTAGTCTTGCCTTAGGTTCAGTTTTAGGACCGGCGCCTTAGCGCAACTTGTGTATCGGAACCATCCCGTGGTTGCAATGTCAACGTTAACTCATACTTTGTCGCTAGACCGTGTTTGCCTTACGGCCATAATCAGAGACGCAACTACACGAAGGACTCCATTTCCTTGCCTCTAGACCTTTCTCGTGCTTGCATTATCGACGCACCGACTTATACTTATCTTTCGTGCCAAACTCTGGGACGTAACGACTCGGTCGTGCCATAACTCGATCCGTGCTTCAATATATCCGAGGCAGTGCCTCCTTGCTTAGTCTCGCCTATACTTGTGTTGTGACAACGCGGCCGTGCCTCGTATTTCGAGGCCGAGCCCAATAACTCGACATAACTTCATACAACTAGCCCTACGGCCCTTTTTGACTTAACTCGCAACTTAACACTCGACGCCACATCTCGTGCCGAAGCACGTCGCCTTCGCTGTAGCCAAATCTTAGGCTCCGACATTGTGTCTATTTAACTCATACATATTCAACTCAATCCACCGTCACACACACGGATTGCCGCCCGTGCCGACACCAAACTTACCATGTTAGTTGAAAACAATTATTATTAAGTGTTTGTTATGGGATTGGCCTAACCAGCCGCCTTGGACGTAGCCTGGCAGTACGGGACCCTTTCAACGCAGGTAGCGAGCCCCGATGAAAGTCCCCGCCTTACCGATCGCCTAACCAGCGTTGCCTATTACCCAGCTCGGCTACAACCAGTTTCTTCCTAGGCCGAGACGGTCCCGTGGCCCCGGAATTCCGCTCGAAGAAACCACCCCTTGTCGACAAGTTGTCCAAGTTCATAAGGGTTACATGGAGTGTTTTAGGATACAGTTTGGGCTTGTTATGTGATCAATTCATTTACTTGGTTGTTTTAACTCTTTCCCTTTTTCATACTTCCTTTGCAGAGCCCCTAACCAGGGTTGCCTCGGCGACTAACCATCGCTTAGACTTAACGTTCTTTGAACTCAGGGAACGGCTACTGCATAGCCTTCCAACTTAACTTGAACATAACATGTTTCCTTGAGTGTCGACCGACCGTGGATAACTTTCCACTGAACCAACCGTGGCTCGTGCCTTAAACCGACTCGTGTTCTACGCGACGCTATCGCCCATGTCATACTCCATATGACGGGCCTTGGAATCGTGGGACTATTTAACTTGACAACCGCAGAATGAGCGGGACAGCACGTAGAATAACTTAGGTCGACCGGCATTACTTTGCCTAACTCACTCAAGCCTACAACTTAACCCAAGGGACGAGCAAAGGCTATGCCAAGCCTTGCGGGACAGAACCGTGCATACTTTAGCAAGCATTTGTGCGGGCGACGCCTATGACTTAGGCTAACTCTCAGCTTTCGCACCGAAGACCAACTTTCCTTCTCCCAAGCCACGGGACGAAGGACCGAGTGTCATTTTCAAAGCACGACGTGCACCAACTCTAAGCCGACAGTGGGACGTTTTCCATGTTCTAACTCGATTCAAACCGTCGGGATTATTCCCTTAGCTATGTGGATGCGTAGCTTTTATTATCAAGCCTAACTTGTGCAAGTTGAAAACACGATTTATTATGTGAAGGCAAAGATGAGGAGAGTTCACCGAAACTACCCCACCTGAGCGATGTCTCCAAGCAAGCCGTTGCAAGGCTAAGTCCGAACGCCGTCGGCGTTTCGATTCCTCCGATTGACTTTGCGGGACGGGGCACTACAACATACACCACTCAGAACAAGTCTCGTCCTCGAGACTTTCCTGAAGGCAAGCTATCCTACCATTTCTATGGCCAAGACTTAGTCGTACACATTTCGCCTACGCGTTCCTTCGATTTCCGAGCCACGCTCGCACTATTACCAAACTTTCCTTTAACACGATTTCAAGATCTCGACACACTCCCACATTTCAAGCCTTGCTTGAACTCGCCGCATCACTTGGCTGGATCGTGCACGCATTCCAAGCGTCCCTAAAATACATGCATTCAGCCAAGCCGCATGATAGAAAATTTGTCATTCTCACTCGAGTCGCATCGTGCACATACCCAGGCGTCCCTGAAATATATGCATGTCAGCCGAATCTCGTGAGCAGGGTTTTCTACATTCGTGATTCACGCTATCCATCCATGCCAATCCTCAAGATCAATCCTTCGACTGATAACTCATGAAACATAGCGTCTCGCCTAACCGCTAGGCCATTTCTTTTCGAGGCTAAGTCAATGTCAGGATTGGAATCATAGTTCCCCAACAATAATGCCAACACTGACCCCTATCCTAGGGTCAAACCAGAGTCGATCATATGGGGTCTTCTACCCAAGCTCGCGTCACTCAAATTTCTAAACATCAAGCACGATCACCTATTTCGTATTATGGCACGCATTGTGTATATTCAAATTCCTTCAATTCACCAATTCTAACCAATTCATGTATTTGATCACGAGGTCGTCTTGCTCGACAATACGTTGCGCCCCAATCTCACGCGAGTCCGATTATCCACGGCGGTTCGTGAATCACCACGCAACGCTCCCGTGGTATAATCATTCTCATCGGGGCGTAACTCTTGTTTGAGTTTAGACTCATTCATTCTCGATACGCGGATTGGACCTACTCAATCCTCAAGTTCAATCGACAAGCACACCAATTCAATCTCGAGTCAAACTTCGTGTCAAGCCACAAGTCAAAGCACAATCTGTCGCACCGTACAAGTTCGACCACTCCCGCTGTATGAATCACCATACCAGCGCTCACGCAGAGTGATCGCCCTAATCGGTGTGACGCATGTGCGAGGCTGGAGTAGCGCTCGCATAAGACAAGAACATCAACATTGTGGTTGTCGACGAAGCAAATCCAAACATTCCAGTTTTCATCCAAGCCAAGTTCGATAGTTCGATCGTCATTCGTTCAACTTAGAAAGTCCTCGAGCCAAGTTTATCCTTTTCTCGACACATTTTTAATATTTCAAGTATAGCGTCCAACGGAACAATGACATTTGCACGACCGTCATTCGCCGAGTCAGAGTGCCCCCGAGTTATCGCATATCGATCTTTGATACGCCTCAATACCATCGACGATATGCGTAACCTGACGATCTTCCTTTGCAACCAATTTCGAGTCGTGCGTTGATGCTGTTGTCCGAGTTGGATATTCCTCAATTTTCTCAATACTCAAGATCAAGTTCAGTCGCTTTTCCTCAAGCTCGTTTCAAGATCATTATTCAAAACTCAAGTCGCATTCTAGTTGTATCAATCCGATATCGCACGTACGATCCTCTAAGTTTCCTCGATCAAGACCATTCATTTTCATTTATCGTTCCGAATCGTTTTCTAACTCGCATTGCTCATTCACAAGTTGTCCGAACGAAATGCTCGTTCGGGACATTCGAAGTCACGACCAACTAAGCGTGACGCATTCTAACGCTTTGCGCGATCGCATCGCCTTGCCGACATACTCGTAATCCTTAATATTCACTCGAACAATTTCCAAGACAAACCATACACCACTCGGACTCGAGCCACTCGACTAATCGTCGACACTCATTCTTATTCTTCTCCGAACCTATCACATACACCACTCGGATTCAAGCCATAAGATCTAGTCCTCAGTCACGTTCGCGTCATTCGCTAAGATATCCTTCAGATTCGTTCGACGAATCACTAGCGTAGTCGCTCGCGTCGTATCGACGCGCTAGGTCGATCGCACTATTCCTCAAAATCCAAATCAATCTTCCGTGTACGCCTAAGCGTTAGTCCGATAGCGTTCCTATCGATAGACACTCTAAGTGCATCTCCGTTCCCGACCGAACGATACTTGATATCGCTCGCAACTCGTTTGCACCAAGGGTCAAGGTGCGCGACGCGAAACACAACTTAGCCAAAAGGCTGTGTGCATAGCCATCCTGTGCGGACTACATTCCGAGTTTGCACGCTCAATTGCTAGGGTCAACGTTGGACTAATTAGGCATGCACGCGACTTGTTAACAGCAGCACATATTTTCTATCGCGTCAAGTTTGCAACGTTCGGCACAAAGGCCCTATCGACGTATTTGGCAACAGCCTACCGATGCGTTAGATTGAACGCTTGTACGAGCTTTCGAAAATATTTAGACTTATTGTATGGACATGCCGAGGAACATTTGAGAGAGAGCGCACCAATGATAACAACTTGCGGAAGCAACAGAGTTTTGTGGAAACATCAAAGTTAAAGAATTCAATCGACGGTCCAAGGACGTAAAGCCGTGCTCTGATACCACTATGTCACGCCCCGCTCCCGTAGGAGCGATCGTCCTCGCTAAGGCGTGATGCCGCACGAGCCTAGATTGCGCTCGTGCAAGGCGGGTTCCATAACGGCCGATTACAGCGGCTGCGACGGGGTCGTCGCACAGAAGTCCCGTGCAGAGACATTGAATATATTGCAGCGGAATTTAAAGAACACATGAACACAAGTATTTCAAAGAAAGCTCTTTTATTGATATTGAATTCAAGGATTACATTGTGGGCGCAAGGCCAATTACAAGTCTCTCAAGTCTCACTTTTCTATCATTTTACAAGTCACTCTGCTCTCTCTCATCTCTCGATACAATACTTGATTCCAGCGGAAGCTTCGGAAGGCGATGTCCATACATTACGTCCTGTATAAGTCTTCAGATCACGCGACCGCACGCTTCGACTCGCCAAGGAACTCTGTGCCTCGACGCATCCAAGCGAGCTCCGCACCACGAGCTTCTACCTGTGCCTGCACATGAAACACTGTGTGGGTGTCAGTACCACTGTACTGGTGGAGTGAGCTTCTCGCCCACCCATACAAAACCTACTTGTTCATTTACTTTGTGCAGCTTAAATCCCTTTCGATTGTCTTTCTAGTCTTGCCTTAGGTTCAGTTTTAGGACCGGCGCCTTAGCGCAACTTGTGTATCGGAACCATCCCGTGGTTGCAATGTCAACGTTAACTCATACTTTGTCGCTAGACCGTGTTTGCCTTACGGCCATAATCAGAGACGCAACTACACGAAGGACTCCATTTCCTTGCCTCTAGACCTTTCTCGTGCTTGCATTATCGACGCACCGACTTATACTTATCTTTCGTGCCAAACTCTGGGACGTAACGACTCGGTCGTGCCATAACTCGATCCGTGCTTCAATATATCCGAGGCAGTGCCTCCTTGCTTAGTCTCGCCTATACTTGTGTTGTGACAACGCGGCCGTGCCTCGTATTTCGAGGCCGAGCCCAATAACTCGACATAACTTCATACAACTAGCCCTACGGCCCTTTTTGACTTAACTCGCAACTTAACACTCGACGCCACATCTCGTGCCGAAGCACGTCGCCTTCGCTGTAGCCAAATCTTAGGCTCCGACATTGTGTCTATTTAACTCATACATATTCAACTCAATCCACCGTCACACACACGGATTGCCGCCCGTGCCGACACCAAACTTACCATGTTAGTTGAAAACAATTATTATTAAGTGTTTGTTATGGGATTGGCCTAACCAGCCGCCTTGGACGTAGCCTGGCAGTACGGGACCCTTTCAACGCAGGTAGCGAGCCCCGATGAAAGTCCCCGCCTTACCGATCGCCTAACCAGCGTTGCCTATTACCCAGCTCGGCTACAACCAGTTTCTTCCTAGGCCGAGACGGTCCCGTGGCCCCGGAATTCCGCTCGAAGAAACCACCCCTTGTCGACAAGTTGTCCAAGTTCATAAGGGTTACATGGAGTGTTTTAGGATACAGTTTGGGCTTGTTATGTGATCAATTCATTTACTTGGTTGTTTTAACTCTTTCCCTTTTTCATACTTCCTTTGCAGAGCCCCTAACCAGGGTTGCCTCGGCGACTAACCATCGCTTAGACTTAACGTTCTTTGAACTCAGGGAACGGCTACTGCATAGCCTTCCAACTTAACTTGAACATAACATGTTTCCTTGAGTGTCGACCGACCGTGGATAACTTTCCACTGAACCAACCGTGGCTCGTGCCTTAAACCGACTCGTGTTCTACGCGACGCTATCGCCCATGTCATACTCCATATGACGGGCCTTGGAATCGTGGGACTATTTAACTTGACAACCGCAGAATGAGCGGGACAGCACGTAGAATAACTTAGGTCGACCGGCATTACTTTGCCTAACTCACTCAAGCCTACAACTTAACCCAAGGGACGAGCAAAGGCTATGCCAAGCCTTGCGGGACAGAACCGTGCATACTTTAGCAAGCATTTGTGCGGGCGACGCCTATGACTTAGGCTAACTCTCAGCTTTCGCACCGAAGACCAACTTTCCTTCTCCCAAGCCACGGGACGAAGGACCGAGTGTCATTTTCAAAGCACGACGTGCACCAACTCTAAGCCGACAGTGGGACGTTTTCCATGTTCTAACTCGATTCAAACCGTCGGGATTATTCCCTTAGCTATGTGGATGCGTAGCTTTTATTATCAAGCCTAACTTGTGCAAGTTGAAAACACGATTTATTATGTGAAGGCAAAGATGAGGAGAGTTCACCGAAACTACCCCACCTGAGCGATGTCTCCAAGCAAGCCGTTGCAAGGCTAAGTCCGAACGCCGTCGGCGTTTCGATTCCTCCGATTGACTTTGCGGGACGGGGCACTACAACAACCTCGGCAGGGGGCTCAATCTGACTAAGGGTCTCACGATATGCAGCCTATCCAATGAATGTGTTTATACTATAAGTTTTCCTAAGTTATAATCTAAATCTTATGTTTCCCTAAGTTATAATTTGAATCCTACGTTCACCTAATTAAATTAACAATAATTATATTTCTAATATAAATATCATAAACGTAATTACTTACATCAGTCGCCTGGGCCCTCGCGTCGACGAAGCTCCCGTCTGCCCGCCTCTTGTGTGTATGCAGGAATACATCGTAGGCGGTGACCGACTCCGGCTCTCTCCCCTCCTTTACCGCCCGTTGTGCCTGCATACGAAATATACGTCGAATTTAATTAACTACGTATATTAATAGTACCGAATTTAATAGTGAAATGAATTTGCGGTATCTCACCAAATCTGCACGCGTCGCTGCGTGGGGCCTTGAACCTCCCGTATGCAGACCAGCGGCCTGTCTGCTCGCCTTCGCTTTCTCTGATTTCTCCCTGTACTGAGCAGTATTCATCTTATCCAACATCTGCTCGTAGTACTCCTCCCGGAGCCACTTCTTCCTTGAATGCGCCGTACGAACGTCGTACACCGCATCCCGTATCTTCTTCCCGGCGGCAGCTTTGTAGGCCTTGCGAATCAACTCCTCGCGATGGGGGGGCCACCAGAACGTCGTCTGACATACAAATTAAATTATCACGTAATTAAAAAATTAGTGGATTAAAGAATAATTAATAATTAACCAAAAGATATATATATACCTTCATCTCCTCGAGCCAGACGTACTGCATGTTCTGAGGCACCTCAAAAAAATTGAGGTAGGGGCCATGGTAGTTTTCCCGGATAATTTGCCCGAGTATCCGGGCAGCATCATACGGGAAAAACCTACAAAGAAGCAAAGACTGGATTATTAACTTGAATAAATGAAACAAATTTAATAAATTAACTTAAATTTACTTACGTATCACCCGCGGGCCATAGCTCTCGTCGGTTCTCGCCTATCGGCCTCTCTGGAGGCGTCGGAGGATCCGCGGGTCCGCGGATGTACTCACCGGTAGCAGGATGAAGCTGAATCTGGGGGTACTCCGGAGCCCACCCTGCAGTAACTGATGGTGTACCCGCTGGTGCATCCGGGGGCGGAACGGATCCGCTAGCGGATGGAGTCTCAGGCCTCGATGAAGATGAAGGTCCATGCGCAGAGATAGATCGACGGCGGGAAGAGTCTGTGGCCGGGCTCTCCAGGTCGGGATCGGAGGACTCTATATCCGGGGAATGTGGAAGGCGACCACGACCGCTACCACCACGACCGCTACCATCACGTCCACGGCCAGTGCCGCTACCACCACGACCGCTACCATCACGTCCACGGCCAGTGCCGCTACCACCACGCCCACCACGGCCAGTACCGCCACCACCAGCACCACTACCATCACGTCCACGGCCACTGCCAGCAGCACGAGTGGTAGTGACCATGACCTGTAAATAGAACACATAAATATAATTAACAATATAGAAGTATAAATGAATATAAAACTGAACTAAAATATATATACCAGCAGCAGGGCGGCGAGTGCCGTCAAGACAATGAGAACTAAGAGTGCCATCTGTAAAAAGAAAATCATACAATAAGTAGATGATCGAACGACAAAAACATAAACTGAAATAAGAATATGTCCGTCTAAACTGAATTCACTAAGTTAGTTGTAAGTGCTTCTAATATATACCGATATTTAATCTAATCATCGTTATCGTCCTCGTCCTCATCGTCATCGTCATCGTTATCATCCTCATTCTCATCGTCGACTTCATCTATATCATCATCCTCATCGTCGACTTCATCTGTATCATCATCCTCATCCTCATCCTCATCCTCTTCTTCTTCTTCTTCTTCTTCTTCTCTTCTCCTTCTTCTTCTTCTTCTTCTTCTTCTTCTTCTTCTTCTTCAGGCTCAATACTTGGGACAAGACGCCTCTTTCTCCCCTGGTTGACAGCTAAGTCTTGTATATCAACCTCTTCCTCCCCTCTATTTTCCTCAGCATGAGGTATATCGACATCTTCCACGTCCATGGTATCCGACTGTTGTCCCATGTATTGGGGCTTCTCGATCTGGTCCTCTTGGTATGCTGGGTCTCCAACGTTGAATGTATTTCTAAATTTAATCTTGCATACTGCCCACCAGTCAAATCGATCTCTACGACGCCTTGGGTAGCTTGTATAGTAGACTTGAACAGCCTGACTTGCTATCGCAAACGTGTCGGACCCTCTATACCTCCT
This sequence comes from Iris pallida, assembly GCA_029216955.1. Classification (NCBI taxonomy): domain Eukaryota; kingdom Viridiplantae; phylum Streptophyta; class Magnoliopsida; order Asparagales; family Iridaceae; genus Iris; species Iris pallida. The sequence goes on along the minus strand of JANAVB010019798.1, from coordinate 5,467,249 downwards.
GCGATGATTTATATCGACGAATCCAAATTGTTTATCGATTCTCCAACCGATATTTGGTCTCGTATCGAACCACTCACATTTGAACATCACAATATGCATATCATATGGGGCACTATATTGTAAATCTACAATCTCCCGAAGCACTCCATAATAGTCAAAGTCCGGCTCGTCGTCATAGATGGTGCCTCTTATGCAAACACCAGAATTCTTGGTATCGAAGCCGTCATTGAGAAATTCGGCATTTATAGCATGCTGAGTTGACTTAAACTTGAAGCCATTAACGACATAGCCTGACAAAGTCTTTGCATGCTTCTTCGGTCCCAATGCCAAATAACGAATGCTCTCATTTATGAGTGTTGTTTCAGGCAATAAAACCTGTAAACATGTATTGATAATTTAAATATTTTAGCTGCATATATTTTAATGGTAGCCGCATAACATATTATCTCAGTTACTTACGTATTTACGAAATCAGGACGGAAAGGTACAATCAACCTCTCTTTGAAGTCCCTCATCTGTAATATATGGTGTCCTCATTTTGACTTCACCTCTAAATACACTGTTAGAGAAAATAAAAATAAGTGTAGTCACTTAATTCACCAAATTAGAGATTATAACGAGGCGTAGTCACTTACTTCTCCAAATCTCTCACTTCTTGTATGTCACAATTTAACAAGACATATCGGTGAGCGGTATCATACTCATCGTCGGTCAACCACCGTTTCTTACTAGCCCCAATAGGCTTGCCCCTTAAATTGAATATACCTCCATCCTCAACGTCTTCTTCATTCCTTTGAGGTCTATTTCGATTTGTCTCGACATGAGTATCGAAATAAATGGAGCAAAAATTTGACACCTCCTCGATAAGATATGATTCGCATATCGAAGCCTCTATATGAGCCTTGTTGCCAACTTTCTTCTTTAGATGGTGTAGGTACCTAAAGAGACAAATTATCTTGAGAATTAACAATGAATTATAAAATCCACTTAAATTTCACTTAAATTATATCGATTTTTATTTACCTTTCAAAGGGGTACATCCATCGATAATGAACAGATGCACCGACACGGGCTTCGTATGCTAGATGAATCGGTAGATGCTCCATGCTGTCGAAAAAGCCCGGTGGAAATATTTTCTCTAACTTGCAGATTGTTAAGACAATCTTCTCCTCAAGTTGTACCATATGTTGCACCGTCAGCTTAGTTGAACAGATATCCCTAAAGAATGTAGACAGCTCGGCCAACGGAACCCATACAGCAGAAGGCAACAACTCTCTCAAAGCAATGGGCAGTAATCTTTTCATAAACACGTGGCAGTCGTGACTCTTCATTCCCGTTAGCTTGCGTTCATTGAGATCAACGCATCTAGACAAATTCGAAACATAGCCGTCGGGAAATCTTAAATTAGATATCCACTTGCAGATTATTAATCTATCTTCCTTGCTCAATGTGTATGGCGCTATAGGCTTACTTAATTGTCCACCAGCACCCCTTTGTATCAAGTTCAGATGAGGACGCTTGCATATCTCGGCTATGTCTTGTCTTGCTTTTGGATTGTCCTTCGTCTTTCCTTTAATATCCATGACGGTATTGAAGACATTATCGAACACGTTCTTTTCGATATGCATGACATCAAGATTATGCCTTATAAGATTATCTTTCCAATAAGGCAAGTCCCAGAAGATACTCCGTTTGGTCCAGTTATGGCTTTGTCCGAACCCCTCGACACGATGGTTCGATGGATCTTCCATTGCGGTGGACAATTCCTTTACAGCTTCCCAAATATCGTATCCCGAAAATCTGGCAGGAGGTTGAGAAAATTCTTGTTTTCCATATCTGAACGCGTCCTTATTCTTTCTCCAAGGATGGGTCGCGGGCAGAAATTGACGGTGACAGTCAAAGAAAGAAGTTTTTCCTCCATGCCTAAGGCAGAACGCCTTACTATTTTCCATGCATATCGGACAAGACATGTTGCCGTGCGTACTCCATCCCGACAGCATACCGTATGCTGGAAAATCATTGATTGTCCACATGAGTGAAGCTCTCATCTGAAAGTTCTGTTTCCTGGAAATATCATAGGTCGTGACGCCGATCTCCCACAGCTGTTTCAGCTCATCCACCAACGGCTGTAAATATATATCGATGTTCTTCGTCGGATTTTTAGGACCGGGTATGATAGCTGTCAGAAACATATAAGGAGTCTTTATACACATCCATGGTGGCAGATTGTAAGGGGTAAGAATGACCGGCCAGCATGAGTACTGAGATCCCGACTGTCCGAAAGGGGCGAAGCCATCAGCACATAGCGCCAGGCGTACATTTCTAGGCTCTGCAGCAAAATCTGGATGACACAAATCAAAATGTTTCCACGCCTCTCCATCCGAAGGATGTGACAATTCTCCTTCGTCCTTTATGCGTTCTTCGCTGTGCCACGTCATGTGTTCTGCTGTATTTAGAGACATATACATCCTCTGCAAGCGCTTCGTGATCGACAAGTAATGCATATACTTGTAAGGACGTCGTTTTCTAGTCGACTTTCCTTTTCCCTGTACTGGCTTGTAACGATCCGCATTACAGAAGCTGCAACTTTCTGATACGCAATTCTCTTTGTAGTACAACATGCATCCGTTACGACAACAATCTATCTTCTCGTACCCCAGTCCCAGTTGTCGGACCATCATCTTTGACTTGTAGAAGTTTTTTGGTAGCTCTTTTGATTCCTTCGGTAACACCTCCTTGATTACTTCTGTGATCCGATTATAGCAAGCTTGTGGCAAGTTAAAATCAGACTTTATGTTCAACAACCGCATCATCACTGACAGTGCGGAATGAGTCTCACAACCAGGATATAGAGAAGTATCTGCGTCCTGAAACATGTCATAGAACTCCTTCGCCTCGGAATTAGGATCCTCCGGATCAAAATTAGGCCCTGCCGCATCATACACCATATCTCGTGCAAGGTTCTGCAGATCTCCATAATCAACAGAGCATCCGTGGTCTTCGATGACATCCGTTGCAGCATTATCATCAAAAGCATAAGTAGCAGCTTCCGCAGCCTGTCTTTCCGAATATAGTTCACCTTGCGATGACCACAGGCCGTAATTACGTACGAAACCCTTACGGGTCAAATGATCTCTCACAGTCACCACTTCTTCGTAACGTCTATTGTGACATTTAACACATGGACACTTAATTTTGTTACCATCCATGTACTGAGCTTTGCTCATTGCATAATTAAGAAATACTTCCACGCCTGCCTGAAAATCGTCACTCACACCAATTCTACTCTCGTGTTGCCGTTTGTACATCCATGTACGATCAACAAAATAACGACTCATCCTCAATTTGGATGTGAAAATCTGTATCGTAAGACAAACTAAACATAAGAATAGCCTGATACCGATACTCATAAATTTAGATTAGGGTTAGGATGTTAGATATAAGTGAACTAGGTGATGTAGAGTACAATATAGGGAACTGTGAATGGACTGAAAGTTGCACATGAGAAGGTTCAATGAAGGGCCCATAAATGGGTTCACATGATAAGTTAGTAAGAATCCACATCACTATACATACTCCCCCGTCTCAGGAGTGTGTCTGGCTCCTATTTAGAACAGCACAGGTCACAACATGTCCAGAATAGCAAAACAGAGCTCTACAATGTATATCGGTATCGGACTATTCCTACGAGTATTGGTATCGGCGATATCAATACTCGTGTGAATAGGAGATTGCAATATAAGTCTAAGCTATCTAGCTAACATGTATACTTGCATTTACATTGTATCATAACTTGTATCTAGTTACCTTGCTAATCATGTATATACTCTTAACATATATGTGAAGACACTATACTAACATGTATTTAAATCAAGGTTCAAAGTATCGGTATCGGAATCGGTATCGGACTATATATTCCTACGAGTATTGGCATCGGCGATATCAATACTCGTGTGAATAGGAGATTGCAATATAAGTCTAAGCTATCTAGCTAACATGTATACTTGCATTTACATTGTATCATAACTTGTATCTAGTTACCTTGCTAATCATGTATATACTCTTAACATATATGTGAAGACACTATACTAACATGTATTTAAATCAAGGTTCAAAGTATCGGTATCGGAATCGGTATCGGACTATATATTCCTACGAGTATTGGCATCGGCGATATCAATACTCGTGCGAATAGGAGATTGCAATATAAGTCTAAGCTATCTAGCTAACATGTATACTTGCATTTACATTGTATCATAACTTGTATCTAGTTACCTTGCTAATCATGTATATACTCTTAACATATATGTGAAGATACTATACTAACATGTATTTAAATCAAGGTTCAAAGTATCGGTATCGGAATCGGTATCGGACTATATATTCCTACGAGTATTGGCATCGGCGATATCAATACTCGTGTGAATAGGAGATTGCAATATAAGTCTAAGCTATCTAGCTAACATGTATACTTGTATTTACATTGTATCATAACTTGTATCTAGTTACCTTGCAATATAAGTCTAAGCAATCTAGTATTGGAAAACAAATAATTATTAATAAATTATTTACATTTAAAAACATATAATTTATACATTTAGGCATAATTTTAAGTGTTTTAAGTATTATTTCTTAGTAGTTTTGAAATTAAATGAAATTAAATTAAATGAAATAGTATTATTTCTTAGGATCGGGACATGCCAAACCGTATCCGTATCGGGGAATGCAACACATTCCCCACCCCCCCGACCCCCCTGCCCCCATTCAACACCCCCCCGACCCCCCTGCCCTCTCCATTACCCACCCCCCCGACCCCCCTGCCCCCATTTCCCACCCCCCCGACCCCCCTGCCCTCTCCACCCCCCACCCCCCGCCCCCCGACCCCCTGCCCCCATTCCCGACCCCCCCCCCGACCCCCCTGCCCCCATTCAACACCCCCCCCGACCCCCCTGCCCTCTCCACCCCCCACCCCCCGACCCCCCTGCCCCCATTCCCCACCCCCCCCGACCCCCCGACCCTCATTCCCCACCCCCCCACCCCCTGCCCCCATTACCAACACCCCCCCGACCCCCTGACCCCATTCACCACCCCTCCCCCCCCCCGCCCTCTCCACCCCCCGCGAAGCCGACCCCCCCCACTCCCCCCCGGCCCCAAAACCCAAAATTAGAGAGAGAGAGAGAGAGAGAGAGAGAAAGAGAGAGAGAGAGAGAGAGAGAGAGATACCTGGTAGAGAGAGAGAGAAAGCCGCGAGAGAGAGAGAGAGAGCCGCGTGCGAGAGAGAGAGAGCCGCGAGAGAGAGAGAGAGTTTTGGGGGGAATGAAAAATTCCCCCCCGTCGGTTCAATTTAAGTTAGGGCACAGAACCTAGCGACGGAATAGCGACGGAATAAATTAGTCGCTACACCGTCGCCAATTAAAAGGTGTTTTTCGACGGATATATCCGTCGCCAGTTAGTCGCTAAAGTTCCCGCCAATGTTTTAAAGATTTTACCGCCAACATTTGCGACGAATAAGCGACGAAAAAGAATCCGTCGCTAACGTTCGTCGACTTAGCGACGGAAATCCGACAAATTTTTACATTTAAAATTGGAAAAAATTATGTTATGTTGTCTGTCGCTAATCCGTCGCTAAGATGTCGGAAACTGGTCGCTATTAGCGACGGAATACGTCCGTCGCTAAACTTCCGTCGGTAAAGTGGGGTATTTTAGTAGTGTAGGTTGCCAATCATGTTACAGCCCATAGGCAGACAGTAAGTAAAAATGTACACGAGCTAACACTTGTTCGGCGGCTAAACGCCTCAAAAGAATAATTTTACAATAGAGTGGGAGAGCCAAAGATAACCCACTCGTTGCTAGGATTCCTTCTAGTGGTCACCATGTGGCTGGAAAGTCGGTAGATCCTCTGGTGCTGCTCCGGTATCTGGCCATACAAAACCAGCTAGATCAGACCCCAGAAAGAGCAAGCGCCACAAAGGAGGCTTCATTTAGGAACTAAAACCAGCAAATTAGCACAAGAGTATAATTGCATAATAAAAGACAGTAATTAAGAAAAAGCACGACGAGTGATATACGATGAGATAACCATGGGACTACTCAGATAACCAGGTTACAACCCGTAAACCAAATAAGGACCGGGGTTGTAACCCTTTGTCTGAACAGAACTTGGCTTCTCCCACCATTTATCGGCAAGATAAAATAAGAAAACAGGTCATGTAACAATCTTGTACATGATCAAGACAAGACTAGACTGGTTGAACTTTATCCAACATTTCACGGCCAAGTAATAAGTACGGCTTGATACTTTAACTAACTAGGGTTATCACAGGCCGAGTTACTTGTAAGATGCAATGAGATGTTCCACCAGCCACAAGTCCTGCAGCTAATCCAGGTTATCCAGGCGACTTGGATTCATTAAGCAGTTATCAATAATTATTAGGTAGCTTGGTGTGCAACACATGATAGTGTACGTAGAAATTGTTTCATGAAGTGCCCCACATGACAGTGGGCTGGAAATGTGCCCTACTCGACGGCAGGCTACAAGTCCAACAATTGTGGCCGGGATAACGGGATCGCCTGTAACTGGGAAAATCTCTCATGACTACTGAATTATTCTAGTTATTAGCCTTAGCCATTTACAGTGGGTACCCATGACCGTGGTACTCAGGGGTCCCAGTCCTAGACATGATGCAAGACACGACTGGTTCATTTGTACAAGCACAATCGTCCACGGTGTCCAGGTTATTCAATCTTGTCGTGTCATGCTAGCCGTCGCAACAGCATTTCGAGAAATATCATGTCAGGTTTATCATGTCAAGAGTGCGCCACGGCGGGCCACTGTCAAGAATTATCATGTCAAGTTATCATGTCAAATTGTCAGGTCAAGTTATCTTGTCAGGAGTGCACCACGGCGGGTCACAATCAAGTCATGTCATTTATCAAGGAGGGAGAAACTTGCACAATTAAATAATAATATATTTATAATATATATATTCTTGAAGCCAAGGAGAAATTCTACAACTTTCATGTTGGGAGTGGGAAGAAATTCTGACCACAATTCAGGCAAATAAAACATTTAAACAATCAAAGTGGACCCCATGCGGCCCAAAAGTGGGAGAACAAACATGCGGCCAAGGAGAGTGGGAAGCCACCCATGCGGCCAGCCAAAGCTTATGCGGCCAGAAACTAACTGAAGGGGGCCATGTGGCCAAGAGCAAATGCTAACAAGAAATATTCATGCAGTCAGAAAAGACAGAGTGGGAAGACAATAAATGCGAGCTTCCACTCAAGCAAAAGTAAAGGACATGTGGCCACTCAAGTACTGAGGCCATGTGGCCTAAACTTACATGGATACAAACCTGTGGGACCCCACTACAATTAATGCTTCATACTAATGAGGCCAGCACACCATGGTGTATGCGGCAAAATATGGCACATGGCCACTCAAACAATGCATGCGGCCAAGAATTTAAGCATGCAAGCAAAGCTTGCATGCATACAAATTAAATACATCATGGCAGCAAAGCCATATGCGGCTCACTTTAGTTGGCCAAAAGCAAATACAAAAAGGCATGTAACAGTTGTATGCATAAATAAGGCCTGGCATTAATATAATGCATTAATCTAAAGCATGTATTAATAATATAATACATTAATTCTAATATGGCATGCGGCTGAGCTTAGATCCCCATGCGGCCAGCTTGGAATTGCTTAACTATTAATACGGCCAAGCATTTGTATGCAATGCTAAAGCAATTGTTAGTGCATGGAATGCTCCATATGCGGCCAGGTTTGGCTAGTACGTTAAAGGCATTTGCTAATGCATGTAATATAACTAATGCATGTAATGCATCAAAATGCATGGAATGGATACGTGGAAGGCATTTGTTAATGCATAAAATTCATTAAATACCTAATGCATGGAATGCATTAATTGCTTGGAATAGAACTAATGCATGGAAAGTATTAAAGGCATTAATTACTGCATTTGAATGCTAATACATTCCATGCGGCTAGGTTAAATGCTAGTGCGTTAATTGCATCAGTTAATTGGTCAACAAATGACCATCCTATATGCGGCCAAGTATAAATATTACTCTATGCGGCTCACTTGTAATAGCATGCAAGCAAGGCTTGCATGAATGCATATTAAATATGTAACATGGCATTGGCCATATTATATTAAATATGTTGCTAAGCTATGAGTTCATGCGGCCAATAACTGTTGGCCATACAAAATTTAGTTAAATGCATGCAAGCATTTAATGGTCAAGGCCATGCACGTGAATGCTAAGGCCATGCATTAAAATATACATGGCATAAAAATATACTTGCATGCAATAAAATATACATGGCATTTGCCTATGCGGCTCAATGCTCCTAATACAATAATAAGGGCCATGTGGCTCACTGCTTGCAAGCAACTTAGAGCAATGGCCATGCGGCTCACTGCAAAATGCTCATGCGGCAAGCAAATATTTTGACGGCCATGCGGCCAGAAATATTTACTCATGCGGCCTACAAATATCAAAAGTGCAATTAATGGCTCCCACAAAGAAAATGTCCAGAGAAAATACCATGGCCTCCATGCTCCACCAAACTACAATAGGAACCCAAAACCAGACTTCCATGGGTCAAATTTAGGTAAAATGAAATTCTCTACAACTTGGAACCATCAACTAGCAGAAATATGCAAGTTGTTAGATCAAAATTCATAGGAACCAAAAATACCACAAAACTAGATCTACAAGAAATTAACCACATAAATAAAAAATGCTAAGTACTAAAGTGGGTTAGAAACACATGAGGAAGACAATGAAACAATAAAAGTGGGATTCCTCCATGAAGCAAGATGCACTTGCCTAAGCTCTCCACTCTCTCTCTGGTAGGTGAAGAGTAAAGATGGAGAAGAAGAAATGAGTAATGAGTAATAATGGAAGAGATAGAGTGGGATTGATATTTATGGTGGGAGTGGTGGTAGGTGAGAGTAGTTCTTCACATAAAACCAAACCAACCCACAAAATCGAACCAAACCAAGCCAATGCAATCCCATGAGGAACCATGCTAATGCAACATACAAAAAAATAAAACCAAAGGCTAACTAATCATGACAAACCAAAAATACGAGCCCGAAATACGTACATGTATTCCCAATACGTAATGCGAACTACGGGCATTACATCTTGTAATTTTCTTTACAAAGTTTGTTAAAATAAAGATCAACTTTTGTTCTTGTAGGTCCTAAAAATCAAGTTGTACCCATCAACAAAGTCTTGAAAATCAAATTATACATCCTTCAAGTGAACTGCGCAGAAGACAGATTGCGCAACAATTCGATTGTGCAGGCTGAACTGCCCACTCATCCAAGTGCGCATGCTGACGTGGCCTCGTCATCATTACCTGATAGAGAATCAGATCTTCTGACAGTTGACAGCACGGAGAACGAGGAAACTGTTCGTTTATCGTACAGCACAGCGCTCGAGGACAGCTGTACATGCAGCGCAATCGGCCTATAGCGCAATCCAGCCCAGCATGTTCTATCTTAGCGCAATCTGAATCCAGCGTAATTCAGGTGGTGCACTCCATCGCTACAACTGACAAAGTACATGTGGCCTTCATGCCATCAATGACTCATTACGTGGTAACCGTCTGTACACGATCATGCGCATTTCAATCAAATTATGCTATATGTCCAATACAGTTGGCCCACGATCAAATAACTGCCAGCGCAGTCTGATGTCTGCGCGGTCCAATGCAGCACAATCCAGCTTGCACAGTCCAGAATAACTAAAAGTTAGTTATTTTTAGAACTCTATAAATAGAGTTTCAAGTCCTTCCTAGAGGGGATCATACATACACACAGAGATCAGAGATCATCACAAGAGATCAGGAGTTCTTGCCAAAGTGCTGCTGCAATCTTCAGAGGCTATCGTCTTCAAAGTTTACATCGTCCAAGGGATAAAGTGATCGTCATTCAGATCGGATTCCAATAGTTGTACTTTCCCAGAATTCTTGTAATCTTCTTTACAAAGTTTGTTGAAATAAAGATCAACTTTTGTTTTTGTAAACAAAATGGCGACTCTGCTGGGGACGACTTTCTCCTCCGACGAGGAAGTGACAACTCAATGTGACGTTGCGTCTATCGGAAAGACGCAGAAGACGCTGGTTGTAAAGGTCAACCAGACGGCCTACGAGGCGATGATCACCTCCAGGACCACCCCTCGCACTGCAACAACTTCTGCCACGAGCAAAGTGTGCCCAGTATGGGTCTCCAAGACTGCTGCGCAGTCCACCACTTCTGCTGCTCAGCCTGTTGTGCAGTCCATTGCCTCTGTTCCCAAGGCTGCTGTCTCTGTTGCACAGTCTGCTGCTACTGCTCATGCGCAGTGTGCTGCTTCCTTTGCCAGTACACAAACCACTTCATATGCTGCCCTGTCAAAGTGCAAGACTCCTGTTCCTCTGGCGCAATTGGCTGCCACTCTGCCTGCACAATCCACCAATCCAGCAACCAGAGTGCAACTCAAACACTCTGGCAATAAGACTCCTGCTACGCAAGTCATTGTGACTGAGGCCAGAAGACTTTCTGCCAGAGTCACCCATGCGCAACCTGCCAGTATGCAACCTGCCAGTGCGCCAACAACCCATGCGCAAACTGCGCCAGTGCAGTCTAAGAGAGACAGCCCTTTGGCTAATCTCTCCTCTTCCCATAACAAGGGAAAAAGCTTTGCTCCTCCTCTCAAGCACCCTGTTGCTCCTGCGCAATCCACTGGGGGTAGTCTTTTGGCTATTCCTCCTCCTCCCCAGAACAAAGAAAAAGGCCCGTTGGTCTTTTCTCAAACTTCCTCGTCCCACGACTTGGAAGACAACAGAGGGAAACGCTCTTTAGCTAACCCTTCGTCGCAAAACAAAGGAAAAGGTCCTTTGGTCTTTTCTCAGTCTTCCTCGATTTTTACTGAAGAAGATCAACCTGAACGTGCTCCGGCACTAGTCAGTACAAGAACTCTTTCTAACAAGGGTTCTTCTTCCCTGCTTGCCAAAGAGAAGTGTACTGATCAGAGGGGTATTTTGCCTACTCCGGTAGCAGAATTCCAAGATCTCCCAACCCTCAAGATATCCCGTTCAAGACAGAGAAAATTGTTGGTGTCTCAGACGGAAACCCCTGGGGGTGAGTTTGCTGATTTAAGAACTTATCTCAATCGACCAGCTTCGGTGAAACACAAACAGCCAATGCCGAAGACCAACCAGCATCAGAAGCAAACCTCCAGGATCAAAAATCAGGACACCTATGCCAATAAAATGAGTACTTCCCTGTACACTCAAGGGACAAAACATTTGAAGAACCAGAACCATGTTCCGAATATTGTCAAAGAACACATCCCCCAAACTTCTTCTCGTTCCGTTGCTGTTCCCGATCTCCGAGAACACCTCAAGCAAAATTGGGACAACATCCCAACATCCCCAGTACAACCACTTGGACACCATTGTAACCACAAGGTTGTCATCAAGTGTTGTTGTCAGACAACCAGACATCTGTCTTCGATCGTCTGAACTTTACAGCCTCTGAACCTATGTCAGAAGATGAAGACAAAGTTTTGTATGCTTCTGTCAACATGACTTCCAGAGACACTGGGGGTAGGAAGTGCTCCAAGCATGACAAGCCTCGCAAGCCAAGCCAACGGTATTTGGATTTACTCCAAGAATCCTCTGAAGGAGTATTCTAACATACTCGTTCCCGAAGTCGAGACACAATCGGTCAAAGGAATCTTCAAGATCCTTCCGGTCATCTTCCTCTTTCTCACTCAGGAGATGATTCCTTCTCCGACTACGATGCATACAGCGAAAGCTCGGAACAGACAGTGTCCTCCACTGTACCCAGAGAAGTGACAGCTTATGTTGTCAATAAAGATCCTGATGCTTCCAGTTCAGCTAGTCAAGAACAACGAATAGCTGCACTAGAAGATAAGCTGAAGACCATGGCTGAAATGGTCGCAAGTATGCACTCTATCATTGTGGTACCTCCTACAAATCCTGAAATTATAGCATCGTCGGTGCCTGTCAATGCAGGACTGGGGGTAGCATCTCTTCCAGTACCTCCTGTACAGATCCAACCTACACCCAGTCAGTCAGGCGCTGGGGGTAGTGCTTATCACGTTGTTCCTTCCCCTAATACTGTGATTCAGCCTGCTCCTTCTACATCCGTGGAAGATGCCAATGAAGCTGTCAAGCTCCTGTGTACTCAGTTCGAAGCTTTCAAAGAGAAGGACAACTTGTAGAGGTTGGGGATCAAGCAACCTTACCCTCGAATGGAAGGAAGTCCCATTTCTTCTTAAGTATAAGATCCCAACAATCTCGCTGTTTGATGGCAGCACATCTCCAAGTCAGTTCATTAACCACTTTGAGGTTATGACTGTCCAACTTCAACCAAATGACGCTCTTCTTACCAGAGTATTCGTCGGCTGTTTAGCCGACGTAGCATACGATTGGTACAGAAGCTTTCCCGATGGTTGTATCACCTCCTTCTCTGGCCTAAAACAAATCTTCTTGGAACGATTCTATGAGGGGATCAACGACATGACCATGTCAGCCCTCAATAAAATTAAACAAAGACACAATGAAACTGCTGAGAGTTTCATTAAAAGGTTCCGCCGGAAAGCTTTGAAAATGCCTCCTGGAACTCCGGCCGCCGTCATCATAGACACCTGCAAGGCAAATCTTTTGCCTATCATCAGTATGTGGACAGGATCTACTCAGTTCCAAGACTGGCCATTTTTCATTGTCAACGCTAAAGCAGCTGAAGTTAGCGTTGATAAATTCAAGCAGCTAGGGGTACAAATGTCTAACTCCGACCGGGATGAACACCAGACATCGGGTGGTGGCAATCGCCAGAACAACCGCAAGGGAAAAGAAACTTTGAATATCAATTTGAATAAGAACAAAGAATCTCTGGCGGTCAATGTAGCTCTACCTATATCTGTTTCTATTCCTTCAGCACCTCCACCAAGAAAACCTCGTCCGAAAGTAGAGTACTCTTTTGACGAGAATGACACAGTGAGCATCTTTGATTGCTTGATCAAAAGCAATAAGCTCCAGCTCCCAGATCCCAAGAAGCCTGATGAAGTCGATAAGACTGATCATCCTAAGTACTGTATTTATCACAGGTTCATTGGGCATCCCACTCGAGCATGTTATGTGCTCAAAGGCAAAATTTAAGAGCTGGTCAACGCTGGTGTTATCACGTTGCAGCAAGACGAGAAGACTGTTACCGCAAACATAGTCTCAGTTCAATTCGGTGACTTTCCACCCCAGATGGTACAGCACGGTGTCATTCCTATCCCCAAAGCTACTCTTGAGATCGAGAATCTCCCTCCCCCACGAAGTGAAGGTCTTGTCCCCTTGTCTCTTGACAATGGCGAGATTATATGGATCCATCCGGATCTTGCTTCGGAGTTCGAACTTCCCTCTTCCTCTAAGAAGAAAGACCGCTCTAAGGGCAAGACAAAGATTTGCAATATGGTGTCTTTTGACCCCATAATTGACGAAGAAATCCTGTTGGGCACCAGATCGGGGAAAGCATATATAAAGGATTACCCCGAAGCTCAAGAGAATCCTACTTCTTCTTCTGAGCCTGTTCCAGTGCAGCCTGCTTCTACTGAGGATATTCCTACTGCATCCTCACCAGTTGTAGTGTCCATTTCTCCCAAGCCGACAGTCGCTGACAAAGGCAAACAACAGTCCGCTTCGACAAACCTTTGAAGAAGTCATCTCCTTTCGGACTTGAAAAGCCTTACAACTTTGATATCTTGGCTCAGTTAGCCAATACACCGGCCCGGCTGTCAATTTTCGAGCTCTTGCGCCTCTCTAAAGAGACTCGGGAAACTCTGAGTGAGGCTCTCATGCAAGCTGAAACTTGTCTTGCCCTGCTGAAGAAGCCAAAAGCAGAACCAGTCTCTTGCCTCCATTGTCATAGTGTGCTGGAGTTAATTCCAAACATAACTTTCACACAGGATGACATGTTGATGGAAGACAACAGGCACGACCGTCCTCTCTACTATACAGGATATGTCGACTCGATGAAAGTCGATCGTATTCTGATTGATCCAGGGTCGACTCTCAGCATTATGCCGAAGACAATATTGGATGCATTGAAGATCCCAGTGCATAGTCTTTCCAGTACAATCACCACTATCTTTAGGTTCAACCAGGGAAGGAGTGAGCCTTTGGGCAAGATTCGCTTAAAACTCCAAATAGGCAATCTTCGCACAAAGGTGACCTTCTATATCATTGACAACCATGGTTGTTCTTACAATGCTTTGTTGGGAAGACCATTTCTGTATGAACATAACATTGTTCCTTCGACTCTCCATCAATGTTTTAAATATGTCGATGACAATGGAGAGGTGCAAAAAGAGGTTGCTGATCTCTATCCTTTCAAAGGCGTCGAAGCATACTGCAACGATGCTCGTATGTACAAGGATGAATTCATAAAGGTTGTCCTGTCTCTGGACACTGAAGAAGAGCAAGAAACAGTGCCTAATGACACTCTCATTATACCTGTCAAAGGGCGTGTTTCTCGTCCTCAGTCCTCCAAGCCACTGGCTATTCACTTGCCAGTCCAGAAGCAACCAACTGATGATGATCAGGATAAAAGGGAGCTCACCTCTTCTGAGCCACTTGTTATTGACTTACGTCGTAACAAGGAAAAAAGACAGCTCACCTCTTCTGAGCCCCTTGTTATTGATTTATCTCATAACAAGGATGAAAGGGAGCTCACCTCCTCTGAGCCGCTTGTTATCGACCTTCATCGTAACAAGGCTAATCCTCCTCCACGTTCTTCTTCTCCCCCTCTTATAATCAATCTGACCAAGCCTGCTAAGGCTAAAGGTCCTGTTGTAAATACAAATGTACAAATTAATGAAAAAGTATCTACTTTCCAGTATACTGATGTCATTTATCATGCTAAGTACTATTTGGACATGTTAGATAGCTTTCAATCATTTACAATGGGAGTTGTACAATCTCTTCAGACAGAGGTCTTACTCGAACATCCCAAGAATTCATATCGTATTGTTCCAGCTCAAAAGAAAAGCGAGAGTCCAATACTTTTTAGTAAAGAACCGGAACAACAATTCAGCTATACGGATGATAGCAAAAGTAACGATACGGGACATCTTCAATTCCGTCGTTACAGTCAACAATCAAAAGACATCATCCGAAAGATGGGTTATGACTTCAAAAGTGGCCTCAACTACGGTAAGGGTAGAAGAACTCCTATCCGTACGGCTGTTCCAAGAGGAAAGTCAGCGATGTACTACAGCAGGACCAAAAGAGGTCTCGGATATGCTTCACCTCCGGTATTATCCCCAGCAGCCTCTGAATCCGATAGCGAAGAGCGCTCCAACTCTTCCGATTCCAGATTATGGGATTCTGACACTAGCATCGGTCAAGTTCATCGGTTGACTGTATCTTCTAACATGGTCTCCGTCGAACTTCCAGAAGGCTATGATGAGGATATTGAAGAAAGTCCTGAAACGGATCCTTGGGCTCAACGAATGGATACCCAATGGGAACTCCGGTTCGAACAAAGGGAACCTCCTACTGAAGACCAATTAGTTCAAATTGATGTAGGAGAGAGCGGATCACCTCGTCCAATATTTATCAGCAAGAACCTTCTAGAGGCAGATAAGCAAGAATTAATTCTTCTTATTCAGGAATACATTAATGTCTTTGCCTGGAGCTATGAAGATATGCCAGGTCTAGATCCTAAAGTTGCTGCTCACAAATTGAATATCCTGCCGAATGCAAAACCGGTCAAACAGCAACAACGGCGCTTCAAGCCAGAAATGATGGATGCAATCGACGATGAAGTCAAGAAGCTCATCGCTTGTGGCTTTGTTCGAGAAGAACAATATCCAGATTGGGTAGCCAAAGTTGTCCCATCTTAAAGAAAATTGGTAAAGTTCGCGTTTGCATCGACTTCCAGGATCTTAATGAAGCATGTCCAAAAGATGAGTTTCCTCTCCCTATCACGGACGTCATGATTGACAACACCTGTGGGTTCGAGCGAATATCTTTCATGGACGGATTTTTCGGATACAATCAGATTCGGATGAATCCTGAAGATGAAAAGCATACTTCTTTTCGCACTCTTCGCGGAGTCTACTGCTATACTGTCATGCCATTTGGTCTTAAGAACGCTGGTGCAACATACCAACGAGCCATGAGTACCATATTTCGAGATCATCTGCACAAGACTGTCGAATGCTACGTCGACGATATTGCTGTCAAAAGTCGTCTAAAGGACGATCACATCCAAGACTTGAGAACTATCTTCAATCTCATGCGCCAACATCAACTCAAAATGAATCCCACCAAGTCATTCTTGGGTGTCTCTAGTGGCAAATTTTTCGACTTCGTCATTACCTCTAAGGGTATACACGTGGATCCCGAGAAGATCAAAGCCATTCAAGAGATACGTCCTCCACGCAACCTAAAAGAGCTACGAGGATTCCAAGGTCGACTGACGTACATCAGGAGATTCATTTCGAATCTGTCTGGACGCTGCAGACCATTTACTCAACTAATGAAGAAGGGTGTATCTTTCGTTTGGACTGAAGAATGTCAACGAGCATTTGATGACATAAAGCGGTATCTCATGAACCCACCAGTCTTGGTGCCACCAATCTCTGGCATGCCATTCTTAATGTATGTCCGTGCTATGGACCATTTATTGGGTGCTTTACTTGCCTAAAAGAATAAAGAAGGCCATGAACAAGCCATCTACTATCTCAGTCGTACTATGATTGGTGCTGAACACCGTTATAGTCCGGTCGAAAAAGAATGCCTAGCTCTTATGTTCGCTGTTAAGAAGACTCGACATTACATCATTGGCCAAACTATTCATGTCATATCCCGAGTTAATCCTCTTCGGGTTCTGATGAAGAAGCCTAGCACACTCAATTCTCGGCTGGCTACATGGGCCATTCTGCTAGCCCAATATGACATGGTATATGTTCCTTAAAAATCTGTCAAAGGTCAAGCACTGGCGGATTTCTTAGCAGCTCATCCTGTTCCAGAGACGTCCAAGCTATACGATGAAATTCCAGACGAGACTTTGGAATCGAATGCAATCTCGGAGGAATTTTCTACTTAGCGGTTATTCTTTGACGGTGCATCCAGGATTGGACCCAATGGTGCCATAATCGCAGGAGTTGGAGTTATCCTTGTTTCTCCAGACGGGTCAGCTATTCAAAGAGCCTACTCTCTAGATGAGCCTTTCTCTAACAACGTGCAGACTACAATGCTCTACTCATTGGCCTTCAATTAGCCAAACAATTTGACGTCGAGTATCTTGAAGTCTATGGTGACTCTAAGTTGGTTGTTAACCAGGTTAGAGGAACTTATGAAGCTCGCCATCAAGATCTAGTGCCTTACTATGAAGCGGCAATCAACATGGCTACATCGTTCAAAGCCTTTTTTATTGAATATGTACGTCGAGCTTGTAATACTGAGGCAGACGCTTTGGCCAATCTTGCAGCAGTTTTAGCCATCCCTATCAAAAGACAGCAGGTGGTGGTCATCTCTAATCGGGAACTGTTCTGCGTCGAAAACAATCGTAATATCGAGTTCAGTAATCTTACTGAAGTCAATGTTATCAATGAAGATTGGAGAACTCCGTTCATCGACTTCGTGGTCCATGACATACTCCCTGAAGATCCTAAGGAGGCTACGAGTATTCGTCGGCGGTCTCTGCAATTCTACTATAATCAGACCACCAAAACTCTCTACCGGCGAACTTATGACGGCCTACTCTTGCGCTGTCTTGCTGGTGATGAAGCAAAGCAAGTACTGCGTGAAGCTCACGATGGTGTCTGCGAAGCGCATCAACCCGGTCCTAAGCTACAGGATCGTATCCGACGCATGGGTTACTACTGGTCCTTTATGGTATCTGATGCCATCGAATATGCGAGAAAGTGTCGAGCTTGTCAAATCTACGCAGATTTTATTCATCAACCAACGAAATTCCTTCATCCGACTGCTGCTTCCTGGCCTTTTGAAGCTTGGGGCATGGACATTATAGGTCCCATCAATCCTCCTTCTTCTAGAGGACATCGGTTCATACTGGCAATAACCGACTACTTCTCCAAATGGGCTGAAGCTATACCATTGGCTGAAGTCAAGACCAGCAGCGTTATCAACTTCGTTAAACACCATGTCATCTATTGATTTGGTGTTCCTCGAAGGATCATCCACGACAACGGACCTCAATTCATCAGCCAAAAGTTTTCAAGATTCTGTGACGATCATCGGATTGACAATGTCGCTTCGACAGCCTACAATCCTGCTGCTAATGGATTAGCTGAAGCTTACAACAAGACTATCATCAAGCTCCTCAAGAAGTTTGTATCTACTAATAAACAAAACTGGAGTGAAAAGCTTGGAGAATGTCTTTGGGCCTACCGTACTACGGTCCGTAATCCTACATGCTGTACACCCTTCTCTTTGGTGTACGGCTGTGAAGCAGTTCTACCTCTGGAACTTCAAATTCCGTCTTTGAGGATTGCCATCGCCAACGAGCTCACTACCGAGAATAACGATCTCCTCCGACTTCAAGAGTTAGAAGCGCTCGATGAGAAGCGGTTATTGGCTCAACAGCATATTGAGTTATACCAAGCCTGCATCTCAAAGACTTTCAACCGCAAAGTTAAGGTCAGAGCCTTTCAGAAAGGAGAGCTTGTTCTAACCGTCAGACGTCCTATGACTATGACTCACTTGAGCAAAGGCAAGTTCGATGCGAAGTGGGAAGGGCCTTACATCGTAAGCAAAGTCTTTTCAAATGGAGCCTATCAACTCACAGAGCTAGACGGTCGAGTTACAATGATGCCTATCAATGGCAAGTTCCTCAAAAATTATTATGTGTAAATGTAACAGACACTGATTGTAATTATCAGACAAGTTCATAAATAAAATTCAGTTTTATTTCATCTTGAATGATAGTACATAATATCAAGGAAGGTCACTATCATCCTTCTCAAAATTGGGACGCGGGCCACTACCGTCCTTATCAAAAACATGATCAGCAAAAGAGTCGAGAACATTATTGCTGGAACCCACCAGGAATTTGCAAGCAGCCATCCTCATATCTTCTTCTTCTTCAGTCTTCCCTGGTTCGAGAAGGAAGTCCAAGATATCCTTTGGCGGTTTGGGGGCAGACGAACCTTCGCCCGCTGCTATCTACTTTGGTTGAGCCGGCTTGACTAGACGTTCTTCAGTACTCGCTTCCACCTTCGAGGCGATCTCAGCCTTCTTGGATGCATCTCCAGACGACATCTTTATGCTGAAAAGTGAAAATCCCATCTGATTTTCTGTTCTATTTATAGACAGAGAGTCGTAAGACAACCAAGCGACACATTCATCTGACGGTTTACTCATTCGTCACACCCATCTGACGGTTCGCCCGTTCATCCGACGGTTCACCCGTTCATCCGACGGCTCACCCGTTCATTCCATTCATCTGACAGCTCGCCCGTTCATCACTTTTATTTGACGGTTCACCCGTTCACACATTCATCTGACGGTTCGCCCGTTTATTATCCAACGGTTTATCCGTTCATTCCACAATTATCCGACGATTTACCCGTTCATCACATCCATCCGACGGTTTATCCGTTCATTCCACATTATCCGACGGTTCACCCGTTTATCACATTTATCTAACGGTTCATCCGTTCATTTAGTTTATTTGAGGATCCATCCGTTCATCCCGACGATTCATTTCGTTCATTTACCTTGACGAATCATTTAGTTTATTTTTTTTCAGCAACTTGTCATCTTTGATTAAGTTGTCTATTGAAATAATGATATTCAATAAATTATATTTGCCACGTCCATATTACCTCTGAGTAGATATAATTGAATATGATTATTTTTCAGAATCAAGAAATATATCATGTCTTGTACCTCTGAATATATTTTCTATCTCTATTATTTATATCTGAATAAGATATGCAACAAGTAATAGAGCCACAAAAATGTCTTTTTATTGATCAAAGATGAAAGACGTTACAAAAACACATATCATGAAAAACAAGAAGATACAAAAGATCCTTCTACTCAGCCGGTGGTGTCATCAAATTGGTCATCTGCTGCTTCAAAATTTGTAGTCGCTCTTCACGAGATTCCATCACTCGTTTCCTGGCTTCTTCCATCCCAGATTTATCATCGAAGGTTGGCAGGGTTACTAGTCTGCGAGTGATTTCAGCTTGGTGAGCTGCAGCATATTCATCTCTCTCTTGAGTCAGAACATCAAGTTGCTGAATTGCAGTTTGATGTTGGGTAGCCTCATCTTCCAGAGTTAATTGAGCAAGTCTCAGTTCTTCCTGAAGACGGGCAATTTTCGCTTGTAATTCAGCAACTTTCCTTTCTTTCTCTTCAGCAATAGATGCCACTATTTCTACTTTGGAGTTGTATTCAGCGGACTTGGCAGTGAAAGTATCCAAGAGAACTTGGAAATTAACTTTCTTAACCGCGGCCTCTTGAGACATACGTTCAAATTCAGCTTGCACCAGAGGCTCTACCTCTCCCTTTCTTAGCTCTTTGTAGCTCTTAACTGAAGTCTCCAACTCATCTAATATATGATCAAGAAAAGTAGCCTGGGCTTCATCACCTTGGCTGCGGATGGCATTAATCAAGTAAGAGGTTGGACCTCTAACTGTAGAAAAATTAGCCTCTTCCTTCTCTATCACCCTATCTATTAAGGGTCCCAAAGAGTTAAAGAAGAAGTTGGTGAAAGAGCTGATGACAAATTGGTTGGTGGCCAAAGCACCAGGAGTAGCAGCGACTCCTGTTGATGATGAAGCAGTAGGACGTTCAGCCACTTGGACGGGAGGCTCTTTAAATAAAGGAGCTAAAGTAGAGCTGGTTGCTCCTCCCAGTTGTTCCTCTGTAAAAACAGATAAACTTTATCATTTTGTCTGTCATTTGCAGCTATTGAAAAGATCAAAAGTAAAAGCAGTCTTACCATGGCTTGGTTCAGTGATGATTCGGTCATTTGCTGGCACAGATTCCAATCTAGCAGAAGTAGCCTCAGACATTACTGTCTGGCTACTGCCTACCTCGGAGCCACCTGACAAATGATGACTGCTGCTAGCTATCATCGTTACAGGTACTATATCCGTGCACACTGGAGGAGCTGGAGAAGATTCGATTTTTGCATGGATCAAAGATAGAGATGTCAGCTATTAATCTATGAAAAGAAGATTGATAATTTCATTTTATACCTTTGGGATCAACAGTAGGAGTTTCCTCCAGGGCTACTTCCTCATTTGCAATCTTTTCGGGAGATACCTGCACCTCAACATCCTTTTCAGGATCTAAGGTGTCATTAGCTGCTTTGGGAGATATATGGACTTCAGTGTCCTCTTCAGGATTCTGTGTATCATCAACAGCCTCTGATGATGTACTCTCCTCACTTTCATTATCCTCAGGAGCTTCCTCGCTGGCAGTTGCAGCGGCATGATCAATGTCATCGTGCAGACCGAAGTCGCAATCATTTAATGCCTCAATTATTAGACGATCCTCCTCTTCGCGGATTGTTCCTGGTGTGACAGGAAGCTGAGTAGTTTCTACCGCTGGTGAAGGAGATCGTAAAGCTTTATCTTCCCTAGGCTCAGCAGCCTCCTCTCTCTGTGCAGCCTCCTCTCTCTGTTCAGTCTCCTCTCTCTGCTCTGGACTAGGCTCAGAGGCAGGAGTAGAAGATGACATAGTAATTCCAGCAGCAGCATTCACCACCACCGAGGACAGGCTCACTTTCTTTCTCTTTTTAATAGCCAGCTTCTTTCTATGAAGAGGCCTTTCTGGGCTCTCCACATCTACTACATCAATCGGCTTTGGAATAGAAGTCGGCGTGGTTGCCTCTTCTCGTTGAATTGACTCGGCCAGCTGCCGAGATTGTGATCTAGTAGTAACTTTCTCTGGTTGATCCAGGATAAGTTTCTTCTTTGCAGCTGGGGAAGATGGTTCGTCAATCCTTCTTTTTCTCTCTTTGGCCGGAGATTTAACAACTTTCAGAGAAATTCTCAGTGGTTGATTTACTTCCTCAGGGAAGTTTGCTTCCCTGGAAGCTTCCAATGGATCATCTACCGGTTCATGTTGTTCATCATTTGCTGGAGCTAGTGTAGCAGTTGCTCCTTTCCTCAAACGCGTCGCCGTCGCAAAGCTATCCACCAGATTGAAATTCTCGGCGAAAGTGTTTGCAGCTGTATAAAACAATAAATATGTATATAACATTCTAGGGCCATTATCATTCTTGTTTGGCATCGAGAACACTGTCCTAGTGTCTCGAGCGTTGTAGTAGGCCCATGCTCTGGCACCATCAATTAGATACCCCTTTCCTTGTAGGCAAGTTATAGCGTTGCCTATATGGAACTGGTCGTAACCAAATTGACGGGCAAAGCGACTCGGCAGATATGGTTCCAGATAGAACTCCTCTTCAAATCTGTACACTAAATGCGATGGTCTGATCGCCTTCAGCCAGTCAAAAGCTGCTCGACCCAGCGGTTGCCTTCCAAGGTCAACCAGATTTGTTGCCATGAATTCATAACCAGCTGGAGGCACAAAGCAGTAAAAATTTCATCCCTTGCCAAGGTTCAGGGCACGTCTGCAGTCCTTCAGACTAACGTACACCCACTTGTTCCAGGAGAATCTCCGAAGAAAGCTACCACCGACTGCTCCCATGTCGGGGTTCATCAAAGATGGATGGTGCAGAAGGAACCACCCGAACAGATAGGTGTAAGACAATTCCAATCGAGGGAAGTTCCCTTTCTCACCCTTCCATTTGATCATGGAGTCAACATACAGACGAAGACCTGCATTTATTCTACAGGTCATTGCTGATAGCAAATCCATCCGGTAGCCGAAGACTAACCGGACGGCAGCAAAAAGTACGTCGCGGTGGAAGCGGTCCACGGCGCTTGCTCCTGGTACAACGAATCGACGGAGCCAGTATGTCAGGAATTCCGCCAGCTGGGCTTCTCGTGACATAGACCTGTAGCCCATTCTTATAAAGCTTTCAACAAAGTCTCCGGGCTTAAGCGGAGGGTATTGGTGTTCATCATTAACTCTGATATCCATCTTCTTATTCTCTTCCATCAGTTTTATTACTTCACTGTGGCTGAGGGATTGGAAGAAAGTTGGGTTGCATGTGTCATGATCTTTGGTCTTTTTCTCAATGATATGATTAAGAAAAAGATACGGCAACCACTTTGATGAATAACAGGTGCCAGAAGAGCCGCTCTTGTAGTACAGAGAGCATATGTTGTAATGGCACAATAGTTCGTCGAAGACGGCCACCATTTCTGCATTTTCCCGACGTAGTCTATCTAACTCGTCGTTTGTGGGAACATACTCCTCATAAGGGAAGTCTCCCGTTGGTAGGCATGAGATATACTTCATCTCATGGAGGGCTAATCCCATCTCCCCGCAGGGCATCATGAACGTCCATGTCCTATAATTATACCTCTCTGCCAGGGCCAGAAACAGATGAAGGTTTGGGTGGAAGCCATACACGGTAGCATATACCGCATTATAAAGCTCGATCTCTTTAAGTTTATCTTCAAACTGAGCCAATACCCAGTTAGCTATGCAGTTCCACCTCCTGTTCTCCGGGTTCACCAGACCAGTCAGCCGGATGTCCTGATCCGGATATCTGCCCTCAGTCTTTGTATACTCATTAGCAAAGATTGGTGTCCTCACCGGCAGCAGTAAAGAAGAGTTCTCTTGAGGGATACAACCTGGCTTCAACCCTCTGAGTAAAGTGCTGTGTCGCTCAGAAGAGCTATAGAACATACCTCTATTGTTTGGGCCTTTCTTGACACAAATCTTTCCTGTCCGTGCCTGCTGAAGGGGAGTAATGCCCCATTCCATCCTTCTGGGATGGCTTGCATGAGCATATCGTGCTAGAGGGAGGCATCTAGCAATGTCTGGTAACAGGATCAGTTTCTCCTTCCTTTGGAAAGTTCTCTGCTCAACACGGGGTCTTAGTTGAGAACTCTTGTCGATGGCTTCGCCAAATAAGAACACGGGTTTCTTGTGGGTGATGGCGTCAGCAGACTGCAAGGGCTGCCCATTCATCAAACTTAACAAAGTCTCATTGTCCCGAGCTATCAAAATAGCTTGGCGGGAGGATGGCAGAGCATATTGTGGGAAGAGCACATGGGACAAATCTTCTTTGAATTCCGACTTAGCAAGGGACCCTGCAAATATTTCATACTTAGGGTCCTCTCTGATGTTAACTGCATCAAACAGAAAAAAACAGAATTCAGTACAAGTAAAATCAAAGATTCTGTCAGCAGATTGTGCAAGCATCAGATTGCGCAACCATCAGATTGCGCAACAATAGCTTCTATGCGCAAACTATCCAGTGGTGCCAACTCATCCATTTGCGCAAGCCATCAGATTGCGCTGAATAACTTGCGCAAAGTATCAGTTTGCGCTGGACAGCCTTGCGCAAATCAGCAGACTGCGCTGACTTTTGCCAGCGCGTTCTAACCGATTGCACAAGAAAATAGTCTTCATAAAAATAAAGATTATTGGACTTGTACAACCAAAACCCTAAACAGGGCAGCGCAACGTAACCAAATCTCTAAAAAGAGATCGGTTTGAAGGTGCAGCAATGACGAAGAACCCTAAAAAGGGTTTTCGATCGGATGTCTACCTTGCAGTGCTGGGTGAGCCACCTCATGTCGAGAAGGGCGCGACGCAGCACTAGCCGAAGACTCGGCGGGGGCCTTGCCTTTCTCAGCAGCGGAGCGCTTTGGAGCCATTAAAATTGATGAAGAAAAAGAAGGAGAGTCGAGAGAGCTCGGGAAATTCTTTCTTTCAGATGATTAGAAGCAAGTAAAGAATGACAGAGAAGAGAAAGGGAACTATTTATAGTTTTCGAGAATGAACAGACTACTCAGATTGCGCCGGATAAACAGGAGCTAATTCTTTCGATTGCGCAGACAGGTCATCATATGCGCAACTTGATTTTCAAATCAAAATTCAAAGTATTTCGAAGCTTTGATTATTTTCAAACTTCGAAAACTTTGAAGGGGGTCTTGTAGGTCCTAAAAATCAAGTTGCACCCATCAACAAAGTCTTAAAAATCAAATTATACATCCTTCAAGTGAACTGCGCAGAAGAAAGATTGCGCAACAATTCGATTGTGCAGGCTGAACTGCACACTCATCCAAGTGCGCATGCTGATGTGGCCCCGTCATCATTACCTGACAGAGAATCAGATCTTCTGACAGCTGACAGCACAGAGAACGAGGAAACTGTTCGTTTATCGTGCAGCACAGCGCTCGAGGACAGCTGTACATGCAGCACAATCGGCCTATAGCGCAATCCAGCCCAGCGCGGTCCATCTTAGCGCAATCCGAAGCCAACGCAATTCAGGTGGCGCACTCCATCACTACAACTGACAAAGTACACGTGGACTTCATGCCATCAATGACTCATTACGTGGTAACCGTCTGTACACGATCATGCGTATTTCAATCAAATAATGCCATGTGTACAATACAGTTGGTCCACGATCAAATAACTGCCAGCGCAGTCTGATGTCTGCGCGATCCAATGCAGCGCAATCCAGCTTGCGCAGTCCAGAATAACTAAAAGTTAGTTATTTCCAGAACTCTATAAATAGAGTTTCAAGTCCTTCCTAGAGGGGATCATACATACACACAGAGATCAGAGATCATCACCAGAGATCAGGAGTTCTTGCCAAAGTGCTGCTGCAATCTTCAGAGGCTATCATCTTCAAAGTTCACATCGTCCAAGGGATAAAGCGATCGTCATTCAGATCGGATTCCTATAGTTGTACTTTTCCAGAATTCTTGTAATCTTCTTTACAAAGTTTGTTGAAATAAAGATCAACTTTTGTTTTTGCAAACAGTATATAGAGGAGCTAGACTCCCTATAAGTAGTGAAGTAGTCCATCAATAAAATGATCCAACCATTATTTTCTACATGGTATCAGAGCCATAACTCTCTCTCTCTCTCTCTCCACAAAAAAAAATTTTTTAGCCGACCCCCCCTCGCCGACAAACCCTCGCAGACCCCCCCCCCCCGACCACCCCCCCGACACCCCCCCTCGCCGAACCCCCCGACCCCCCCCCCCCCGCACACCCTAGCCGACGCCCCTACGTAGACCCCCCTTCCGACCCCCCCCCCCCGACCCCCCCTACAGACCTCCACCAGCAGCGCCTACCCCCCTCCCCCGCGACCACCAGCAGCCTCCCCTTCCCCCCCGACCACCAGCGACCCCCCTTCCCAAACCCTAACCCTAGCCACCACCATGTCTAACCCTAGTCTTTCCATCTACTACAAACCCTAGCCGTCCTTCCTTTTTTTCTGAAAAAAAACGGCGTATTTCGAAGACAGACGGCTGCCAAATGCTTTATTTGCACCAACTCTGATCCACGCTTACGCCGTTTGGAACTAACAAATACTTTATTTGTTATTCCTTCTTCACATCGGGATCTCTACAGAGACTGATCATGTCTTCTCTGGTGTCCTGACGTGTTCACTTTACATTCGCGCGCCGGTGCTGGCCAAGTTAGTAGCACATTCGTAAAGTCTGTGGCGTCGAAGAAGCCGACGAAGATAACGAAGATGAAGAAGACGACGAAGTGGGGGAAGTTGCCGACTCCGACGTTGAAGACGCCGAAGAAGACGACGAATAGAGTTCACAGTTGAAGAAGCCATGGATTCGATCAGTGGCAAACTGACAACCGAAGAGATGAAGGCCTTGGTTGATGATATCTTATCAAAGAGATTAACCGAGGCAACCCCACGTGTGATCCATACTGATGTGGATCCGTCACCTTACAAAATGGGGAAATTGGAGAAGCTGGAGACGAAGTTGGAAGGAACGTCCAACTACTTGAAGTGGTCACGGCAGGCGATGCGGACGCTGAAGGGACGTGGCTTGGTTGGCTATGTCACTGGCCAAGCCAAGGCGCCAGCCGATCACTCTGCAAAGGAGTTTGCTGTTTGGGAGATTGTCAACAACGTTGTGGCTGGGTGGTTGACTGCCTCATTAACCGACCAGGTGTCATGCAATGTCGAGGCGATGGAGGCTGCTGCTGATATCTGGCGAACTCTAAAAGATATGTACTCCGGCTCAGGCAACCCTATACGAGTCTTTCAACTGCAAGATGAACTCGATAGGGTGGCCCAAGACGAACGTACCATCACTGAGTACGCAGCCCTGCTGAAGAAGTATTGGTCTGATCTAGATCATTATGATCCTATTGGGATAGAAGATGCACAAATCGAACCGGCATTCGCGAAGTACTTTCAGACGTTCCTGGCTTATATTTCGCGACAGCGTATGATGAAATTCCTGAAGGGACTACACCCTGTATTTGAGCAGAGACGGAATATCCTCCTATCCCAACCCACACTTCCGACCTTGGAAGAAGCTATAGCCGTCATGACACAGGAAGAAGCTCGACTGAAGTTGATGTCCAACAAGGGCTCCTACCAGGGAGAGCAAGCCGCGGTTGAAAAGTCTGTCCTTGCTGCCTTAAATCAACCTCCATCTGTGAGTGGTGTTTGCCACAATTGTGGTGACTCCGGACATTACATCCGATTTTGTCCAAAACCCTTGCGCAATCAGTCTAATGATCGAGGACGGGGTCGTGGAGGCCGACGTGGTAGTAGATGAGGATATGCTGGTAGAAGGGGCGGACATAAAGCAAATCTGGCGGAGGAAAGGGAAGAGAATCAACTGGCTGAAATAACCCCGCTTGAGCGGGAGTTCCTTGAGAAGTTGCGAGGCACAAAGCTGGGTTCGGCCGACAGTCCTGGGGCATTTTCTACATCGGGAGATCACATCACTTGCTTTGCCCAAACCAGCACCGGTGATTCTGCACGTGCTCTTGCATCTGTCCATCAGCCAGGATAGATTATGGACTCTGGGGCATCTCGCCATGTCACGGGATCCCGTGGTGCGTTTCAGGACTATACTCACCTACCATTGCCGGAGAGTATTCAGACCGCTGATGGTACATCCAGTCCTGTAATGGGTAAAGGCACCGTCGTATGCACCCCTTCCATCACTCTAACCAATGTCTTACATGCTCCGTCTTTTCCTGTCAATCTTCTATCAATTAGTGCCATTATACTTGATCTTAATGTACTGTTTCCTTTGACATTCCTACGATGACTTTTCAGGAGAAAGGGACAGGACGACGACTTGGGACTGGCACATGGCATAAGGGGCTGTGGTATTTAGACAGGACTGGACTGGATAACACATTGGCATCCTTGGTCGCAGACGCACCACCAGAAGCTTCCTGTCGAAGTGTTGAAGCCGACTTGCTACTCCACCACCAGCGTGTCGGTCATTCCTCTTTTCAAGTTCTTAGTCGAATGTATCCGTCCTTATATCAAAGGGCTAATAAAGAGAAGTTATTTTGTGATGCTTGTGAGTTGGGAAAACATACCAGAAGCTCGTATGTGAGCTCGGGGAATAGAAGTTCAGCTGCTTTTGACATGATACATTCGGACGTATGGGGCCCTTGTCCTACAACCGGAATTAACGGCTTTCGATGGTTCGTCACCTTTATTGACTGTTATACCCGCGTGACATGGGTCTACCTTATGAAGAATAAAAGTGACGTCCTTGAGGCCTTTCGGGACTTTCATCGACCGGTGGAAACACAATATGGCGCTAAAATTAAGTGTTTCCGGTCTGACAATGGGACGGAGTATACTAATCAGCGGGTTGCGGAGTATTTTTCCACTCATGGAATACTGTATCAAACTTCATGTGCTTATACTCCGGCACAAAATGGTGTGGCTGAACGGAAGAACAGACACCTGCTGGAAGTCGCACGGACGATGATGCTGGCTATGAATGTCCCGAAACACTTATGGAGGCAGGCTATATTGACGGCCTCTTATCTCATCAATAGAATGCCATCTCAAGTATTGGACTGAAAGACACCGTTGGAGATGCTTACTGGGGCAACTACATACACTGTTCCACCGAAAGTTTTTGGATGTGTGTGCTTTGTCCAAGATAATCGGCCAGGCGTTGGCAAACTGGATCCTAGGGCAGTTAAATGTGTCTTTGTCGGTTACACGGTAACTCAGAAGGGATATACCTGTTGGAGTCCAATCGAGCGGAGGATATTTGTAAGCATGGACGTTACATTTAGAGAACTCGAACCATACTATGGTTCGGATGAAGGTTCAGCATTTAGTGACACACCTAACACAGATGGTGTTAGATGTGAGGGGGAGATAATAAGCCCAAATGTGGTCGTCGGATCGGTTCCGTGCCCGGTTGTAGAAAATTAGAGGAAAGGGGGAGAGCACAGTGACTCAGATACAGAAAATGAAGAAGAAGATACATATGTTTCGCAGGAAGAGCAGCAGACAAGGGAAAAGGAGCTCCAAGTCTACAGAAGGAGACAACAGAAGTCCAGTACTATGCATATGCCGTGCCCTGTGCCTACTGTACCAAGTCCCTCGTCTACTCCTGCTCCAACTCCTGAAGATGTTGCCCCCGCACTGAATCACTCGGATTCTGATGCAGATCTCTCCGACTCGGATGGTATGATCTCTCCACCACCTATTGCTCCCTTAAGGAGATCTTCTCGCATCAATGCGGGTAAGGCTCCTGCTCGTTTTGATGATTACGAACATGACATTGCCAACTTCTTGTCTTATTCTAACATTTCTTCGAATTATTGAGCCTTCATTGCATCGTTAGACTCTACTTCGTTGCCCAAGTGTTGGCAGGAAGCAAAGAAAGATCCAAGGTGGAAAGCTGCAATGATGGAAGAACTTGGAGTACTGGAGAAAAATAAGACATGGAAGCTGGTTCCATTACCCAAAGGAAAGAAAGCTGTGGGATGCAAATGGGTGTACACAGTGAAAAAGACGCCAGAAGAAAAAGTAGAACGGTACAAGGTGAGATTGGTTGCAAAAGGATTCACACAGTCATATGGCATAGACTATGATGAGACGTTTGCCCCAGTAGCAAAAATGAGCACCGTGAGAACTCTGGTCTCCATTGCAGCGAACTATGGGTGGAAGCTGTACCAACTGGATGTGAATAATGCCTTTCTTCATGGGGACCTTCAATAAGAAGTATACATGGAGCTCCCACCAGGGTGCTACGCGATGGAATCAGACGGAGGGACGTCGCAAGGAAAGGTGTGTAAACTGAAGAAGTCGCTATACGGGCTCAAGCAATCTCCTCGAGCCTGGTTTGACAGATTCAGAAAGGCTGTTACAGGCATGGGATACCGTCAAACAAATGCAGATCATACGGTCTTCCTCCAGCATGCAAGAGGCCACATCACTATACTTGCTGTATATGTGGATGATATAGTGATCACAGGTGATGATGAAGTCGAGATCACTAAGCTGAAGTCAAAACTCACGAAGGAGTTTGAGGTGAAGGATTTAGGAGCGATGAGGTACTTTCTAGGTATCGAAGTGTGTGAAGGCGAACAGGGAATTGTTCTATGATAAAGAAAATATGCACTAGATCTGCTGAAGGAGACAGGGATGCTGGGATGCAAAGCAGTCGTTACTCCAATTGACCAGAAGAGTAAGCTTGGAGCAGAAGCAGGAGAGCCTGTTGATCGTGAAAGATATCAAAGACTTGTAGGGAGATTGATTTATCTGGGACACACTCGCCCTGATATCTCATTTGCGGTGAGTGTAGTAAGTCGCTACATGCATGATCCAAGAAAGGGTCATATGGAAGCAGTATTTCAGATCTTAAGATATCTGAAAGGAACGCCGGAAAAGGGGCTATGGTTCAAGAAGAATGGACGCATAGAAGTTGAGGGATACTGTGATGCAGACTGGGCGAGCTGCATAGACGTCAGAAGATCTACCACGGGATACTGTGTTTTTGTAGGAGAAAATCTGGTCTCATGGAGAAGCAAAAAATAGTCAGTGGTAGCACGGTCGACAGCTGAAGCAGAATACAGAGCAATGGCTCTGGGAGTGTCAGAGTTGCTGTGGGTGAAAGCATTGCTGACAGAGTTGAAGCTGGATAAGGGAGCACCATTGCGTCTTCTGAGCGATAGTCAAGCTGCAATAAGTATAGCTAACAATCCAGTTCAGCACGACAGAACGAACCACATCGAGATTGATCGATTCTTCATCAAAGAAAAGCTGGAACAAGGGATACTGAAGATTGACCATGTCCGCTCAGAAGAACAAGTTGCAGACTGTCTGACTAAGGGTCTTAGTTCATTAAGTCTGTCGAAGCTATGTAACAAGATGGGGATGATCAATATCTATCGCCCATCTTGAGGGGGAGTGTTGAGAATCAATAAGGGACTTTTAGTCCCACATTGGAATATGTAGTATGTAGAGGAGCTAGACTCCCTATAAGTAGTGAAGTAGTCCATCAATAAAATGATCCAACCATTATTTTCTACAGGGGTGTGCGTCGTTACAATCGGTCGGTATTTAATCGAACTTTTTGATACTTTTTAAATCAGTATTTAAAAATCAATATCAATATTGTACCATTTAGAATCTGTTTTTTTGGTTTTGGTTAAATTAATATTCGGTCAGTTTTTTGTATTTTATCAACTAACATTTGATCAATCAACACACGTAATATTGTAGAGCTTCTTAACCTATAATATTTTTTTAATACTTTTTTGAAGCATTAAATTTTAAAGCCAAGCCTCTACCAACCAAACAATTAATCAAAATTATTAGAACAATATGTAACAAGTCGCAAACACCTAAAAATGAGCTTAAAAGATCATACACAATACTAAGTTTAATCTATAATATAAGTTTAAGTAACCAAAATTTACTTCAAAATTCTGTGAGAACACAAAAACATAAGATCAAAAGATCAAAAAATCAATTCTTATCATTCTTGACGTAAATTCAAGTCCACTAAAATTCATTCTAAATTCTATGAAACTGAGCAAAACAAATATAAAAATAAAAATTAGTCGTATAAAATTATACCTAGTATTACACTCAAACTGTAACCATTATTGTATACCATATTTTAGTCGATTCGACAATTTGGTATCGGTACATAATTTCGATACGATTTTTTAGAATATTTTTAATCAGTTTTTCGGTATCGATCGGTATTTGCTTACCCCTAAAGTGGGTGTATTTTCATATGAAGAATCTCGCAAATCACATGTTAGTGAAGCTGGATGTGCCTATGATGTCAACTAACAGGGTTTCTTGGATAGAAAATCTAATACAAAAAAGAGTGGATTACTACCTATCTAATAATTTAAAATTGAAGAATAAGAAGAAAGAGCAAAGGTGAAATTTCTAAAATAGTTTGGATTTTCCATGAGAAATGTCATACTTCACCATGTTATCACAATACAACTTGACATTTCTAATATAGTTGGGATTTCCCATGTGAAATGAGGGCAAAGGTGCCTTTCTGGGTTTTGAACTCAGGATTTTCAAAGTTGCTCCGGATAGTTCCTTAAACTGGGTAAAGTGCATTTAAACCCTCCTTAGAGTTGCCTCGTTCGCAAAATAAGACCTTTTAGAAAACTTATGCAGTTTGCACCTCCCGTAAACCATGTTTTGCTCATAATACCCCTTTTCGTCAAAATGACGTTACATGTAGCCGTTAGCACCCAAATTTAGGAGCGAGGAATTTTTTTACTCCCCAAAATACCCCTCTATTGGACCGTTAGGGACAGCAGCCAATTCCATTCTCTATATAATAGGATTGTTTGAAGGAAGATTGTTTGAAACATAACATTAAACACAAACATTTCAATTTTCTACATAATTGACCGGTTGGCTGGTAGGGAAAATAACAACGTTTTATTTTTTTTATATTCCTTTTTATTTTACTTATTTGCTATCATTTAATATTTTAAAGTTTTTTCTTACCTACAGATCTCAAATCCAACTGCAAATTATGACCAGTAGCTCGCAATCTTCATTCTCAAGACGTCCAAACAGAAATTATGGAAGAACAATTTGTTGCTATTGTGGATTAATTAGTCCACTGAAGACTTCATGGACACCAACCAATCCTGGAAGAAGATTTTACGGGTGTGCAAATTTTCCAACAAATTCTTGTGGTTTTCTACTATGGGAGGATGAGAAACTTTCAGAACACTATCAAATTCTAATGTGGAATTTAATGAAAGAAGTAAATGAGCATCGAGGCCAAGGTTTACAACCTATTCCAAGAGAATCGACAGAGGCGGTGGCAGCAACTGAACCCAGACCATGCTTCAACATACATGTTTTGTAATTTATTTTAGGATTTTTGACATGTTTAGTACTATTTAAGTTATTCGTTTAAGAATTACGGATGTGATGAATGTTGCAGTTGCAATTCAAGTATTGTACCCAGATCATATTTTACATGTTTTGTATCAAAATGGAACACATGTGAACTGCAGTTACATTCGAATATGAGAAAATTGCAACATGTATACTGCAAATGAACTGCCAATGTAAACACAATAGGAACTGCAAAATGGAACACATTTGTGAACTGCCAAAATCAAGTGGCCAATGAACTGCAAATGAACTGCCATCAAAATCAAAAAAATACAGCATATGTGAACTGCAAATGAACTGCCACCAAAATCAAGTTGGCAATGAACTGCAAATGAACTGCCATCAAAATCAAGTTGCCAATGGAACACACTTGTTAACTGCCATCAAAATCAAAATTAAATGTTCATCAACATATCATTTAAACAGACATCAAAATCTGTTCACCAACATGTAACTGCAAATGAACTGGCAATGAACACATTTTTCACAATATAAACTTTTATCAAAATCAAATGTTTGTCCCTTGCTTTCACCCATTTGTACAGCACAATATAAACTTTCTTCAACAACAACATTTCATCCATTTGTACTATAACAGGTGATACAACTACTTAAACAAATTTCATCCATTCATTTCACATATTTCTTAAGAGTTCAAATGTTCATCAACATAGCGTTTCTTAAACTGCACATCCAAAATAATAGTGCCTCCTACAGCAACATTCAGCATGCTTGTATACTGCAGGAAAAAAGGAAGAAGAGTTAGTGACAGCAACATGAGATAGGGATAATGCTGAAATGAAGAAGAGTTATGAACATGTAGCATGACAAACCTTGGTAGGGACAGCAGCAAGACCAAAATAATAGTGCTTCCTACAGCAACTTGGTAGGGACAGTGGCTCAGATGAGTTAGTGAGTAAAGGATAACGGGTCACCAAAATGATAAAGACCCTACAGCAACATTTAGCATGACAAAATGAGGTAGGGACAACATCATGCAGCGTAACAGAGCTCCCCACAGACAGAGCACCCCACTTAAATAGGTAGGGACAGCAGCATAATGGGTCACAAAAATGATAAAGACCCCACAGACTGTAATGACCCGCTCCGCCCTAGCGGAACGCCGATTCAAACGATAAGTGCAACGACTCAAACGAGCCGTCGACCCGAAGAGTTGGCATCGACCTGATAAAAAAATTGATGCAAGGCTTACATTGGCCCGTCAAGATGAATCCAGACTTAGACTTTCAAAGGCGCGCTCGGAGTATCGCTCGGCCGATGCGAACATCGCTAAGGTGGGTGGCTCCGATGAACCTGTCTTTGCTTAGCCTAGACACATAATAATGCGGCACACTTGCTAGAATCGCTAGGCGATAACACCGTGCATGCTAATAAATGACTCAACGCACCTAGCTAAGGGAATAATCCCATCTTGCATGCTTGTTTAGAACATGGAAAAGAACTCGGCAAATATAGAAACTCTCGTACCGCGCTCTACGCTCGTGCCAAGGCACAAGCTCACGTTCAAGTCCCTTACGCGTTCAACAATGAAACAATGAATGGGTTACAACAATGAAATGGAAGACTATCGACATAGTCGTTCCGAGTAGAGTATAGCAATATTGACAGACTTCGGGACCGATGGGTCGCCAAGGCGACTCCCGTACGGGAAGTTGCATAATGTATGAATGAATGAATGAATCAATCAACGAATGAATGAATAAATACGTGAAACATGAATGAATGAACGAACAAGTGAAAGAAAGAATACATGAAAGATAAGAAAGAAAAGAATGATTAGCGACAGGTGTGACGGGCACGTGCAACGGGGCTCGCTACCCGCGCTGCACGGACGCCAACCTGGTCGATAACGCATTATGGCTAAGGGTTAGCCTACGGCTCGGAGACAGCCGTTATGTTAAATGACAAGTAAAATACGAATTGGTCGTGGACAAACGGCACGGGCGATGGGGGGAATACCGTGGCCGTCATGAGGAAGGATTCTGCGGCACGGGCGATGGGGGGGAAAACCGTGGCCGGCCTAGGCGGAATCAAAATGGGGCTTACGGTTTGCCTGGGTGCGGGCTTGGGCACCAGGAGACGTAAGTGCAGGGTATATTCAAGAGACTTAACGGGGTGTACCAGCTATCACCCTACGCTAAGTTGAGAATTACCAAGGGGATATGTCCAAATGGCTTGTGATGCCAGCGACCAGTGCATATAGATTAAGTGGACTTTGCTGGTGGCTATCCATGTACAAGTTCTTGCATTGAAATGCTCGAACTGTAACACTCCTGAACATGCTTGAAATATAACACTCTGAACATGCTTGAAATGTAACGTCCTGAACATGCTGGAAATGTGACATCTTGAACATGCCTACGACGTGCTAGAACATGCCTACGACGCGCTAGAACGTGCCTACGATACGCTAGAAACTGAGGCAGGGACACGCCCTTGATATTGAATGTTTCCAAGAATCACGTTGTGTTATTACACATAAATTGTTGACTAACTTGGTTTACTTTGGACAGAGAAGGCCGGACGGTAAGTATGGGTAAGTCGTGCATGTATTTCCATGCGACACTTGAATTTGGCAACACGGGATAGGTTACGACATATGCTATGAAACTGATCCTAAGGCAAGATTAGAAAGACAATGAATGATAGACAGTACACAAAAGTAAATAAAACGTGTTTGGTAATGATATCATTGTGGGCGAGCTAGCCTCCCCACCAGTGCATAACAATGTACTGATAACCCCACAGTCTGCTTGCAGGAAACAGGAAACGTCGGCGGGTGCGGAGCTTTCCTCGAACGTGCTAAGGCGCAGAGCTATCTCTGGGGCCTTGGAACGTTGCAGAAGCTGAAGCACCCTATACAGGACATAATGTATCGGAACATCGCCATGTATCATTTCATCTTGTAAGCCACTTGGCACGCCTTTTATGTTTCAGAGAGAGAGCTCGAGCGATTTGTAATATCGGCTTAGCGCCGCTTGTAACCTTTTTTAATATCAATAAAGAGTTCGAATTCGCTTCTACTTGTGTTTATTTACTTTCCGCTGCGATGGGGACACTCTGTGCGACTATGTGGCCTAGCTCAAATCGGCCGTTTCTGGACTTAGCCTTGCACGGGCGCAACCTAGGCCCGTGCGGCATCACGCCTTAGCGAGGACGATCGCTCCTATGGGAGCGGGGCGTGACAGATTGGTATCAGAGCACGGCTTTACGTCCTTCGTTGTGCCTTGGGATGTTCCATACAATAAGTCTAATATTTTCAAAAGCTCGTACAAGTACTCGGTTGAACGGGATCGATAGGCGAAGGCCTTTGTGCCAAACTACGACAGACTTGAGTCGAAGGAAAACAAAAATGCTAGAAGTTAGCAAACGCAAGGCATGCTTGAATAACCTTACGCTAACAATGTCAAACGATGTTAAACTCGACTCGATAGAGAACACATGCTAAGTTAACATGTCGCGTGCGTGCCTGACTAGTCTTGCATCGACCTAGCAAGTGAGCGTGCAAACTTGAATATGGTCTGCACGAGATGGTTATGCGGCACAACTTAGTCCGCGTGTCGTGCACCTCGACTTTTGGGTGCAATCGGGTTGCGAGCGATATCAAGTATCGCTCGATCGAGAACGGAGATACACTTTGAGTGTCTATCGATAGGAATGCTATCGAGTTAACGCTTAGGCGTACCCAAAAAGATTGGCTTAGATTTTGAGAATTAGTGCGAACGACTTAGTACGTCGAGGCGACGTGAGCGATTACGCTAGAGATTCGTCAAACGAATCTGAAAAATATCTTAGCAAATGATGCGAATGTGATTGAGGATTTATAGAATGACTTAAACCCGAGTGGTGTATGTGATAGCTTCAAGGAAGAATAAGAATAAGTGTCGACGACTAGTCGAGTGGCTCGAACCCTGAGTGGTGTATGGACGTCATAGAAATTGTTTGAGCGAGACTGAAGGATTTACGGATCATACGAATGTGTCGGCAAGCGATGCGATCGCACAAAACCTTAGAACGTGTCACGCTTAGTTGGTCGTGACTTCAAAAGTCCCGAACGAGATGTCGCTGGACAACTTGTCAATGGGCAACGCGAGTTAGAAAATGGTTCGAAACGATGAATGAAAATGAATGGTCTTGATCGAGGAAACTTAGAGGATCGCGCGTACGATTTCGGATTAATTCAAATGAATTGTGACTTGAGTTTGAGCAACGATCTTGAAACTAGCTTGAGGAATAGCAGTTGAACTTGATCTGGAATATTAAATAAAATTATGGAATATCCAACTCGGACAACAGCATCAACGCACGACTCGAAATCGGTTGCAAAGGAAGATCGTCAGGTTACGCATATCGTCGATGGTATTGAGGCGTATCAAAGATCGATATGCGATAACTCGGGGGTACTCTGACTCGGCGAATGACGATCGTGCAAATGTCATTGTTCCGTTGGATGCTATACTTGGGATGTTAAAAATGTGTCGAAGAAAAGATAGACTTGGCTCGAGGATTTTCTAGTTGAACGCATGACGGTCAGACTGTCGAATTGATTTGGCTTGGATGAAAATGAGAATGCTTGGATTTGCTTCGTTGACAACCACAACGTTAACGTTATTGTCTTATGCGAGCGCAACTCCAGCCTCGCACATGCGTCGTGCCGGATTAGGACGATCACTCCGCGTGAGCGCTGGTATGGTGATTCATACAGCGGGAGTGATTGAACTTGGATGGCGTGGCAATCTGATTGCTTCGACTTGTGGTTTAACGCGAAGGTAGACTCGAGAATGAATCAGCATGTTTGACGATCGAATTTGAGAATTGCGTAGGTCCAATCCGCGTATCGAGAATGAATTAGTCTGGACTCAAACAAGAGTTACGCCCCGATGAGAATGATTATTCCGCGGGTGCGTTGCGTGGTGATTCATGAACCACCGTGGATAATCGGACTCGCGTGAGATTGGGACGCAATATATTGTCGAGCCGGATGACCTCGTGATCGAATACATGAATTGGTTAGAATGGATATGTGAAGTATATCGATTTGGTGATTTGAATGGATTCGAATATGCGCAACGAATGCATTGATGCGAATAGGTGATCGTGCTCGATGTTTAGAAATCTGAGTGACACGAGCTTGGGTAGAAAATCCCGTACTACCGACTTTGGTTTGACCCTTGGATTAGGGTCAGTGTTGGTGTCACGACCCAGAACCAGAATACCGGAGAGCGGAGGCAGACATAGCCAGCTACGTATAACGGAATGGAATCCACCCCGCTATACGGTCACGGCTGTCTAGACATGTGAGGGTTTCACTACAATCCATCAGTCTCTTAAGGTCATAAAATAGCCTATTGTCTCAATCTCAACCAACTAATAGTAATTACAAGATGTCAGACCACCAAATACACAATAGTAAGGCGTCCCATACATTATATATTCGGAATGATCATGAAGCTAGTCGTTACAAAATGTGAGGACTAGCAAGAGTTCAGTCATACATGATCAACCCCCGGGGCTTGTCAATTATGCTACAGCCCGTAGGCAGACAGTAAGTAAGTACAATCGAGCTAACACTTGCTCGTCGGCTAAACGCCTCAAAAGAATAATTTACAATATTACAGTGGGAGAACAAAAAGAAACTCACTCGATGCCCTGGTTACGCCTGGTGACCACCATCGGGCTGGAAAGTAGGGAGATCCTTTGGTGCTGCTCCGGTATCTGGCCATACAAAACCAGCTGGGTCAGACCCCAGAAAGAGCAAGTGCCACAAAGGAGGCTTCACTTAAGAACTAAAGCCAGCAAATTAGCACAATAATATAATTACATAATAAGAGACAATAATTTAAGAAAAAGCATGATAGGTAATTATAAAAGACAATCTTGCCTAGAATCACTAAAAGACAGGACATATGGAAAAGCATGCCAGGATGATATACGATGAGATAACCATAGAACTATTCAGATAGCTAGGTTACAACCCGTAAACCAAACAAGGACCGGGGTCGTAACCCTTCGTCTGAACGAAACTTGGTTTCTCTCACCATTTATCGGCAAGATAAATATAAGAAATTAGGTCAAGTAACAATCTGGAGTGACAATCATTATAGTGACAATCTGGAGTGACAATCATTATAGTGACAATCTGGAGTGACAATCTAGAGTGACAATCATTATAGTGACAATCTGGAGTGACAATCATTATAGTGACAATCTGGAGTGACAATAATTCAATTATTCTGGTACAATCTTGCAATCAATCAATTCTAGACAATACCATACTGGACTAGACTCCATCCAATCAATCACGGCCAATCATTGCCTACGGCTTTCTACATTAACTAACTAGGGTTATCACAATCCTAGTTACTAGCAAGATGCAATGAGATGCTCCAAGTAGTCACAGGCCCTGCAGCTATCCAGGTTATCCAGGCAATCATTATAGTGACAATCTGGAGAGTGCAATACATTAGAGTGACAATAGAGTTCAATCATTTAAAGTGACAATCAAGAGTGCCCCACATAATAGTGAGCTGGAAATGTGTCCTACTCGTCGGCAGGCTACAAGTCCAAGCATTTGCGGCCGGGATAACAGGATCGCCTGTAACTGGGGAACATCTCTTCATGACTAGTGAATTATACTAATTATTAACCTTAGTCCATTTCAGTAGGTAC
Organism: Iris pallida; assembly: GCA_029216955.1. Lineage (NCBI taxonomy): Eukaryota > Viridiplantae > Streptophyta > Magnoliopsida > Asparagales > Iridaceae > Iris > Iris pallida. The sequence continues at coordinate 5,427,253 of JANAVB010019798.1, read as the reverse complement.
TCTTGACCGTGGTACTCAGGAGTCCCCTCCTAGACATGATGCAAGACAGGACTGGATTATTTGTACAAGCACAATCGCCCACGGTGTCATGATTAATTAAATAGGTCATGTCATGTCAGGTAGCCGTCGCAACAGCTATTCGAGATAATTCATGTCAGGTTATCATGCCAAGTGTACTTTGTCAGGAGTGCACCACGACGGGCCACTATCAGGTCATGTCAGGCTATTATGTCAGGAGTGCACCACTACGGGTCACTATCAGGTCATGTTCAATTATCAATTCCAAACATATCAAGTAAATTCGTGATTATCAAGTTCAGGACAAAAGGCGTAAGGATATAAAATGGACGTAAAATATCTAATAAAATATCAATATACAGGGCTATAAAAGAGCCAAGCTTAAGGAAAATAAAACCAAATCTGACACGCTGACATGAGACCAAGTCAGCCCAAGGCCATACGCTCAGGTCAAACTATGCTCAGGCCAGCGTACACCTTGCTCGCTTAAGCTAGCGTACCAAGGCACGCGTACGCTCAAGCTACAGGTCAGCGTACGCTCAAGCTAGCATACCAAAGGGGTCCATACACTTCCAATGGGAAGCGTACGCAAGGGTCAGCGTACACAAGGGCACGCTCAAGCTACAGGTCAGCGTACGCTCAAGCTAGCGTACCAAAGGGGTCCATACACTTCCAATGGGAAGCGTACGCAAGGGTCAGCGTACACAAGGGCACGCTCAAGCTACAGGTCAGCGTACGCTCAAGCTAGCGTACCAAAGGGGTCCATACACTTCCAATGGGAAGCGTACGCAAGGGTCAGCGTACACAAGGGCACGCTCAAGCTACAGGTCAGCGTACGCTCAAGCTAGCGTACGCAAAAGACTGCGTACGCTTGAGCTAGCGTACGAAAGGGTCTAGGGCACGCTCATGCTAGCGTACGCAAAAGACACGCTGCCAACAGGCAGCATATCAAGGCTAGCGTACGCTCACTAAAGAGCAGCGTACCCAAGTCAGCGTACGCTCGGAGCAGCGTACCCAAGTCAGCGTACGCTCGCTAAAGAGCAGCGTACCCAAGTCAGCGGCATAAGCTAAAAAGCTAGCTCACTGTTCACTGTCTTCTCCAAATGGCAAGAACAGTAAGAACTCTAAAGTTGAATCTAAGCTTCAACAGTCCATATCTTGGTCAAAACAAGTCCGAATCCAACTTCCAAATGATTAAAATTGGGTAGAATGAAATTCTCTACAATATGGAACCATCAAAACTTGAAAACAAGGAAGTTTGATAGATCAAAACCACCAAAATCCAAAAAAAGCAAGACTCTAGATCTACAAGAATTAAAGCCTCAAATGGAGAAAACCCAAGTTCTAATATTGCTACAATTGAGCTAATAAAACTATTAGACAAATAAAATGTAGCCCTCAAGTGATAGCAAGATGCAACTTGCCTAGACCTCTCTCTCTCCCTCTCTTTGGTAGGTGAAGGGAGTGAATGAGGAAGAAGAAGATGAGTAATGAAGAGAGAGAAAGAAGAAGGGCTAATAAATACAAATGGTGGTGGTAGGTAGGGGGTTTACCCTTTGGTTCATGATGAACCAAGAGCAATCCCAAACCGAACCAAGCCGAACCAACCCAGGAATAAACCAAGCCCAAATAAACCAATGAATCATTAAAAGCAATTAAACTATCAATGACAATAAAACCAAGCCAATGCAAAATAAACCAAGACAACTAACCATGAATAAATAAAATATGGGTCCAAAACATATATACGTACACTAAATATGTATCACGAATTTGGGACATTACAGTTGGCATTATTGTTGGGGAACTATGATTCCAATCCTGACATTGACTTAGCATCGAAAAGAAATAGCCTAGCGGTTAGGCGAGACGCCCTGTTTCAATTGTTAGCAATCGAAAGATTGATCTCGAGGATTGGCATGGATGGATGGCATGAATCATGAATATAGGAAACCCTGCTCACGAGACTCGGCTGACATACATATATTTCAGGGACGCCGGAGTATGTGCACGATACGACTCGAGTGAGAATGATAAATTCTCTATCACGCAGTTTGGTGAATGCATGTATTTTGGGGACGCCTGGAATGCGTGCATGATCTAACCAAGTGATACATTGAATTCCAAACGAGACTTGAGGAATGGAAGAGTATCGAGAACTTGGAATCGTGTTAAAAGAAAGGAATGATACTAGTACGAGCGTGGCTCAGAATCAAAGAAACGTGTAGGCAAAGTGTGCGTGAACGACGACGAGATTAGCCTAAATAAGTGAATGGTATGGAATCGATATCGTGCAAGTAAAAGTTGGTATAACGAATTGAACCATTGATAGGAAGATATACTCGATGATAGTGCAATACTTGGTCTTGAATCGGACGGAAATTACTTTGACCTGGTCGACCCCGCTAAGAAGAAATCATACTGATTTTATGGACAAGAATGCTTGAGAAGCGAATCGAGTCATCTCGATGACCGAGATAAACGAAAGTAAGTTTGGCTCAGCCCGCGACTCGCGCATTTGACGAATTTCAATGTGCCTCGTGCGATCATGTCAGTCCCATGACACGAAGGAATAGCAACCAAGGCGAAGAAACACTTGAATTGAATAAGCACCATCAAGTCTAAAATAAATGGACAGTCATCCAATAAAATTCACCAAACACATGCGACATAAAACGTGGAAGGATAACCGAGCATGGTTCGATGCCATCGAATGATAGAGCCGTTCGATAGAATTGTCTAAAAAACACGACGACACGAGTTAAGGAATGGTAGGATGACCTGCACTCAGGAAGTCTCGAGGACGAGACTTATTTTGAGTGGTGTATTATGTAACGACCCGCTCCGCCCTAGTGGAACGCCGATTCAAATGGCAAGTGCAACGACTCAAACGAGCCGTCGACCCGAAGAGTTGACATCGACCTGATGAAGAAATCGATGCAAGGTTTACATTGGCCCGTCAAGATGAATCCAGACTTAGACTTTCAAAGGCGCGCTCGGAGTATCGCTCGGCCGATGCGAACATCGCTAAGGTGGGTGGCTCCGATGAACCTGTCTTTGCTTAGCCTAGACACATAATAATGCGGCATACTTGCTAGAATCGCTAGGCGATAACACCGTGCATGCTAATAAATGACTCAACACACCTAGCTAAGGGAATAATTCCATCTTGCATGCTTGTTTAGAACATGGAAAAGAACTCGGCAAATATAGAAACTCTCGTACCGCGCTCTACGCTCGTGCCAAGGCACAAGCTCACGTTCAAGTCCCTTACGCGTTCAACAATGAAACAATGAATGGGTTACAACAATAAAACGGAAGACTATCGACATAGTCGTTCCGAGTAGAGTATAGCAACATTGAAAGACTTCGAGACCGATGGGTCGCCAAGGCGACTCCCGTACGGGGAGTTGTATAATGTATGAATGAATGAATGAATGAATCAACGAATGAATGAATGAATACGTGAAACATGAATGAATGAACGAACAAGTGAAAGAAAGAAATGAAAGAAAGAATATATGAAAGATAAGAAAGAAAAGAATGGTTAGCGACAGGTGTGACGGGCACGTGCAACGGGACTCGCTACCCGCGCTGCACGGACGCCAACCTGGTCGATAACGTATTATGGCTAAGGGTTAGCCTACGGCTCGGAGACAGCCGTTATGTTAAATGACAAGTAAAATACGAATTGGTCGTGGATAAACGGTACGGGCGATGGGGGGAATACCGTGGCCGTCATGAGGAAGGATTCTGCGGCACGGGCGATGGGGGAAAAACCGTGGCCGGCCTAGGCGGAATCAAAACGGGGCTTACGGTCTGCCTGGGTGCGGGCTTGGGCACCAGGAGACGTAAGTGCAGGGTATATTCAAAAGACTTAACGAGGTGTACCAGCTATCACCCTACGCTAAGTTGAGAATTACCAAGGGGATATGTCCAAATGGCTTGTGATGCCAGCGACCAGTGCATATAGATTAAGTGGGCTTTGCTGGTGGCTATCCATGTGCAAGTCCTTGCATTGAAATGCTCGAACTGTAACACTCCTGAACATGCTTGAAATATAACACTCTGAACATGCTTGAAATGTAACGTCCTAAACATACTGGAAATGTGACATCTTGAACATGCCTACGACGTGCTAGAACATGCCTACGACGCGCTAGAACGTGCCTACGATACGCTAGAAACTGAGGCAGGGACACGCCCTTGATATTGAATGTTTCCAAGAATCACGTTGTGTTATTACACATGAATTGTTGACTAACTTGGTTTACTTTGGACATGGAAGGCCGGACGGTAAGTATGGGTAAGTCGTACATGTATTTCCATGCGACACTTGAATTTGGCAACACGGGATAGGTTACGACATATGCTATGAAACTGATCCTAAGACAAGATTAGAAAGATAATGAATGATAGACAGTGCACAAAAGTAAATAAAACGTGTTTGGTAATGATAGCATTGTGGGCGAGCTAGCCTCCCCACCAGTGCATAACAATGTACTGATAACCCCACAGTCTGCTTACAGGAAACAGGAAACGTCGGCAGGTGCGGAGCTTTCCTCGAACGTGCTAAGGCGCGGAACTATCTCTGGGGCCTTGGAACGTTGCAGAAGCTGAAGCACCCTATACATGACATAATGTATCGGAACATCGCCATGTATCATTCCATCTTGTAAGCCACTTGGCACACCTTTTATTCAGAGAGAGAGCTCGAGCGATTTGTAATATCGGCTTAGCACCGTTTGTATCATTTTTGAATATCAATAAAGAGTTCGAATTCGCTTATACTTGTGTTTATTTACTTTCTGCTGCGATGGGGACACTCTGTGCGACTCTGTGGCCTAGCTCAAATCGGCCGTTTCTGGACTTGGCCTTGTACGGGCGCAACCTAGGCCCGTGCGACATCACTCCTTAGCGAGGACGATCGCTCCTACGGGAGCGGGGCGTGACACAGATAGAGCATAATGGGTCCCAATTCATCATTGCCACATATATCCATATACCCACATAACTTTCTTCTGAGGAGTCTACACTAGCCAACTCATCACTGGGAGCATATTCAGAGTCTTGGTCAATGTCTTCATGGGGGACAAAACTACTAAAGTCAACACCAACTGCTTCTTCATCCACATCTTCAGTTCTTTCTTCCTCCACATTGCCTTCAGTCCTTTCTTCCTCCATATTGTCTTCATTCTCAACATTACCTTCATTTCCAGCAGTCCCTTTATCTTGTACATATTGAGGAGGCCCAGATCCTAACTCCACATCTTCATCAGCTTGAGCAGGCCCAGTCAAGTCTATATTAGCCCAAAAATTATCACCCAACTGCACATCAATCTCATCAGCTGCTTCAGAAGGACCACAGGAAAATCTAGTAGTTGTAAACTCAGTAATGTCAACATATTCACCATAGTCAATGAGTGACTCAACAAGCTTTCCCAGTACATAAAATTTGATAAGATAAGGGGTTGGAAACTTTTCAAAAAAGCTCAATATATCATTGTCACCCAATATCTGAGTCTTACTTCCATCTACAGGATCAAAATAATAAATTTCACATGTAGCCTGGACCCCAGCAGATGCACATAACCCATCAAGATCAAACCAGCACATCTCATCTCTGTCCACACATTTTTCAGTTCTAATGCCATACCCCCCACATATTGGTTATCAACACTAAAATCTCCCCCCACAAACATATTAACAACATACTTGGTATCCATTAATCCCTCTGCACACACACACTGAGGCAACAACATATATGAAATAACTAACAGAAGACAGTTCCCTATGTACTACTAATTAATATAGACAAACAGACAAATAGACAAACAACTAATTAATGTAGAAACAAAAATGTATAGTCAAACAGAAAGTCAACTAATTTAATATAAATTCAACTATTTTAATATAAATTAAACAATGTATAGACAAAGAGAGGGACAACAGACAACTACTTTAATATAAATTTATCTAATTTAATCCTACCTACATACAAGGATCATATACTACAAACAATACCAAATATCATGCATGAAAGCTGACATTTTTCTCAAAAATTTACTAAATTTAACAACTCATATAATACAGACAGACATGAATCATGCATTTTTTTCAAAAAATTACGAAAATTTTCAACTCATATACTACAAACAGACATCATGCATGCATTTTCTCAACAAATTCAGAAATTTAACAACTCATACACTACATACAGACATCATTCATGCATTTTTTCTCAAAAATTTCAGAAATTTAACAAATATACTACAGACAGACATCATGCATGCAATTTCCTCAACAAATTCAGAAATTTAACAACTCATACACTACATACAGACATCATTCATGCATTTCTTCTCAAAAATTTCAAAAATTTAACAAATATACTACAGACAGACATCGTGCATGCATTTTTCTCAACAAATACAGAAATTTAACAACTCATACACTACATACATACATCATTCGTGCATTTTTTCTCAAAATTTTCAGAAATTTCCGCTCCAACTTACATCATTCATGCACTACGTTCGAAAGTGTAGTAAAATTCTGAGAACTAGGGTTTTCGAATGTACCAGTACGAGAATACCCTAATAAGCCGAAATTACTGGAAGAAGATCCACTCCGATCTCCAGTCCGACCTGCACTCCGACCTCCACTCCGATCGACCAACAGCAGCGAGAGAGACTTGAGAATGAAACGTCGGTTAGCGGCTTCGATTTAGGGTTTGCAAACAGATTTAGGGTTTGCGAAAAGATTTAGGGTTTGGAACGGGGGAGAAAGAGTTGAGAACGGGAGAGAGCGAGACGGGAGAGAGAGAGAGAGTTGAGAATGAAACGTCGGTCCTCTCCTTCGATTATATCGCAGGGGTAGTTGGGTCATTTCACCCAAGAGTTAACAGCGATTAACAGCAAAGTTGGATTAGGGGGTGATTTAAGCATTTTTGTATTTTTTTTGGGTTTTTCTAATCAGGAAGTCTTTATTTGCCATTTCGTGACATCTAAGGGGGGTTTAAATGCACTTTACCCCCTTAAACTTTTAGACACTCTTCACTCGGGCTCCTTTCATGAAAAGAGTTATTCGTGCAGGAATCATAATTGAATTTAGGCCTCTTTTGGTTCACGGAAAGGAAATGAATTTCCTTGTATTTTTCATGAGAGTAGAAAAGTAGGATTCCTGTTACATTTTTTTTTTCGTTGTTTGGTAAAACAAAAAAACTATTTAGGAAAGGAAAGCGAAATATAACAATGTTCCAATAATATCCTTACCTTTTAAAATAAAAATAACATTATAAAAAAATAACACTAATGATAAAATAAGCAATGACACATGGTTACTTTTATCATAACTTCTATAATAAATGTTGGAAAAGGAGGAGGAAAAATCAATCCCATGGGTCTCGAGTGAAATCATATTCCCACCAATTTTTCTCCTTGTCAGGAAATTAATTCCCAAGTTTGTGGCTACCAAACAAAGAAAAGGAACCATTTTTCTTTTTTGGTTCCTTAAATCCGTGAACCAAACGTGGCCTTATGGCACACAATACTCTTATACATTATGTGTTGGGGATGAACGAAAAACACTGTGGAAAAAATATGTCGAGAACCGAAATGAAGGCACAACGCACGATGCCAAAAGAAAATTAACCACACAGGGAGTACGACGTAAAAAGGTCGTTTTTTTTAATATAAAATTATGACAAAAGAATACGAAACGATCAAAATCCAATTCGAAAAAATATTCACTAATGGAATAAAGAAAGTACACCGACTCCATTACAAATTCCTCCACCGATCCACACAAATCATCACAACTCTTGAAGGGTCTGTTTGACAATTATAGGAGTAGCGGTTATGAGATATTTTTAGAATATCGGTTATCAGCGGTTACCGTGGATCCGATTTTGCGTGGTTTTAAGTAGCGACTTTTAAACCAGTCCAACACATGCTTGATAATTCATTAACAAGCGGTTCTGGAAATATTTTACACGAATAAAATTACCTATATGTCCATATACAAACAAAACGGTCCTGAGCACTGGAATTGTCACCCAGTCCACGCGTCGATCATGAGGTATAAGTTTATATTTTATCAAAATAATAGAAACACATAAAATAATAGAAAGACCTCGTTGGATATAGGAGATAAAAATTTTAAAAATAAAAACTACCGAGAAAAGTAGGCGTAGTTTAGAAGAAGTAGAAAAGAACCACAAATGAGAAAGAAAAAAACATGGTAGAATAGTAGTAATTATAATTATATATTTTTGGTGAGGATATAAATAGAATAAAATAATAAATTTCTTTAAAATCCACCAATTTGAGGTGTTTAAAAAGTCACCAAAAATTATATTACATCGAATTTGGGAGATTTTTAAGCCGAAAAAAATCAGTGTCTCAAAAAAATAAAACCGTAACCAAGCAGACCCAAAATCTCAATGGAAATAGATTACAATGACAAATATGTGCTACTAAAAATGAGAAGACGAGAAAGAACCAACGAATAACTTCTCGAAACGATCTCTCTTAAAATCAAAACTCGAAACTCTGATTTACCTTTCTCTTTTGGTTGAAAAATTATACATTGAGAAAACTCTCTCCTTATGTTATTATGCTTTGAAATTAGGGTTAGAAATTCATATTTAAAGCTCATTATTCTTGAAATAACCTAAACCACTGATTTAGATCCAACGATGTTGATAAAGTAGCAAAATTAGACCTTCAGCCTTCATCCCTCGACACGGTATACTATCGGTGAACCGGTGAAAGGGTACTTGGGCATAGAACAACATTCCCTTGCTCTAGAAAAAAAAAGTACAATAACACCAGTATACTGGTAATGGTATTTTGCTGATACTGATACAGTTCCGTCTAGAGTCTAATATGCGCTTAGATCGAACCATCTTTGTTGCCTTCGACTCCTCGAACTTTTTCGAGACACGGATAACGCTCATCATACTTCAATGTGTTTTCTACATAGGTTGAAAATCTCATCCAACAGGACCAACCCCAACATTATGCATACTAAACTCAATATTTCAAATAATGAATTCAAATAAAATATTAAGTAAACAAGTCAAATATTAAAGTATATAACAGAAGAAGAAACAAACTACATTTTCTAACATAAGTGTATATATGTAGCACATGGGTTCTTGCAAGCATGTAAACACAAACAAATTCACCCAAGATTCCTTGTTAGCAATCACCCGAATAAAACTCGTATTATACGCGAATTTTTTCGTATCTTTCATAAACGTATAATATTTGCGTACTTTTGACAGATCCAAATCAGTACATAAATTTTAAGCATGCGAAGTTTAAAACATGTTATGTATAAATTATTGACAAATTTGGTACAATAAACATGCTAGGAACTTGTTTAATTAACCAAATTTGACAACATATTTAAGAATGTAAAGTTTCTAACCTCAATATATTTATTTTTCGAACATTTGACCGAATTTTTGAACGTATTTTATTTGCACTGAGCCGATTTATACTCGTACTTTTGTCGTCCCGAATTTTTTCCGTTTGCCGAATTGCTAACAAGGCCCAAGAAGCGCATGTCATATAAATACCTGCACAGAGAGAGAGAGAGAGGAGAGAGAGAGAGAGAGAGAAAGGGCACCTAAAAAAAAACATTTTCATTTTGAGGGGATCTTCGGGGCCAAACAGTGTCAGCCCGATGGTCCAAACCCGGTCGTAAAATATTTCGGGCCAAAAGTTCGGCATGGGCCAGATCGGCATGGGCCAGGCCGGCTGGACTAGCCTGAATGTTAAGTAGAAAATAAAGTCGATTGAATTTTTCCACACAACAAAACCCTCCCTCTTCTTCCGCCATCTCAGCCGCCGCCTCCTCTCTTGCCGTCGCCCTGCCGCCGCCGCCGGTGACTGAAGAGAGAAAGTGGTAAGTGAAAAATGTAGGGGACAAGAGTGTTTGGTTAGGATAGAAAAGTGGAAAGTGAAAAATGTAAGAGTATGTTAAAAAATTATTATTATAATAATTAGCTTAATTAATAAATATTGATTATAATTAGCTGAAGTAATTAATATAAATCTCTTTGAGATATTTATCTAATTAATTAACATACTTAAAAAAAACATTATTATATTATATTAATATCTAAATTTTATCTCTATTAAAATCCAAAGAGGAGAGAGAGAAAGAGCATATCATCTTCCACCTCTTCCCTCACTCTCACCCCTATCCGTTCGTTGCAGTCGGAGGTCGGACTCGACGCGGGCGGTCGGGATCTGCTCGGACGGCGGAGGTTGGACTCGACGCGGACGGCTCCACGCGAGCGGTCGGGGTCTGCTCGACGCGGGCGGTCGGGATCTCCACTCCAGATTCCGTTCGTTGCAACCGCTGCTCGTCGTCGACGGTGGAGGTCGGACTCGACCCGGACGGCTCGACGCGGGCGGTCGGATCTCCACTCCAGATCCTAGTTCGACGGCGGCGTTCGGGATTTGATTTGCTCGACACGGGCGGTAGGGATTTGCTCGACGCGGCGCCTCTCCAGTCCAGATCCTCGACGGCGATGGTCGGATGAGGGTTCCTAATCCTTTTTTTTTTAAAGTATGTTAATTAGATAAATAATTACCGCCTCTTTCCTCCCACATCCGATAGAATGGAGAGGATGTGGGAGTGGGGAATTGCAGGGGGGACAGGAACTGCATCCCTATTCCCAAAGCAAAATCCAATTCCTTTTTTCTTGCAACCAAACGGAGGATTTGGAGATCCATACTCCACTTCCAGCAAAAACACCACTTCTGGCCCCAAATCCCGGTTATCAAACAGGCCCTTAATGGAAATAATTGGCGGTTACTGTAATTTTGGGATAAAATTTTGACACATGGTTCTGATTTCATGTTAATAATTCTCAAACTTCAGTACCCAAAAGTAGAACTTTCTCCGATGGCGACACCGCTGGTCTCCGACCAGAAGAAGCGGGCTATGGAGGCTCTCGAGCGGAGGTTCGCCGCCGACAAGGCCAGGAGCCTCCAAGAAGAGCAGCGGAAGAGCCTCCAAGAAGAACGGCGGGAAGAACAGCGGAGGAACAAGAAGAGCAGGAGGAACCCTAAGGAAGACCAGCAGCAAGTGGCTCCGGCAGTCGAAGGACAGGTGGAAGGGGTTCCTTATCCCAAGATCGATCCCTCTCCCTCTTCCTCCTCCAAGAAAGGTCAGATTTCAATTCAACACTCCACGCATTGTCCGTGTCGGAATATTTCCTCTTGCACGGACACGACATCTGGTGTTCTAATATATATTGGAGTGTCCGGATTGTGTCCAACAGGTGTCCGACAAGACATGGCGCACACTTTTGGAGTGTCTGTGATTCCGTGCTTCCTACCTCGACATTCATGTCACATGGTCGTCCTATCTACGTTCTTAGGGGGTCCAAAGCATGGTTGGAATGATTTTGCACTTTCACAATGGTTCGAAACACGATTGTGATATTAAAAGACGATATTTTTTTTAAATTGAGTCCTTTCTACAACTTTTTCGAACCTAGTCTACTCTGTCACTAATAAAGGATATCCGTAAATGTTAATATTACCATTATGTAATATAGATTTTATTTATGTGAATATGTATTCTTCTCTATATATAAACCCTATACATGCCTTAACAGTATTACAATTTTTTTTGGTTGTAAATGTTATATTTTGGATGGGATGGTGAATCTGAAGTTTGGTTGTTTGTTATTTCTCAGGGCGTTTGGTATACACTGGGCATGCTCCTCCAGGTAGAACGAATATATCATCCAGTAAAATTTGTCTCTATAACATTGCGTCTCACCATATGTAGTAAGCTTCACAGGAGAAAATGCGGACCCTGCATATGCCAGACTTTCTCATCTTGTACATGAGAATCTGGTAGGGGCTGTCACGGAGGTAAGTTTCTAATTGTTTGTAACCTGCATAACTACGTTTCATCACTAAAATGTTACTATGAAGAGGATGCTAAAATTTGTTCGTCTTAACCATGACCAGCCTCTTGAAAACAATTGAATGGTTAACCTAGATTTCTAGAACAAATTGTATGATCTGATAACTGCCCTCATTATTACTCCTTGAACTCGAATTTGACGAAAGTCGCTTAGTCTCAAGCTAACAGAAGCATAGATTTTCATTGAAATAGTTCCGCATGACAACAATGCAGGGTTCAAGTAACGTGGATGTTGTCGACAATGTTGTCTTCAATCTTCTCCAGCATGGCGATAAAGGACTTAAGTATACAAGGGGTAGCATAGACATGAAAATTGACAAAGGTCTTCTTCTTGACAATTTTGTGCCAAGAGGGGGGTCTTTGGCTGATGCTCGAGTAAAAGCTTTGAAGAGCCACTCGAAGAGGTCAAAGAAGCACATGAGCATGCGGCAACATCGGGAGTGTGGATCGTTTGATTTACCTAAGGAGTTCCATAGGTATTGTATTTCACAATCACGTCCATTATCAGTTTATCTGTATTTGTCTATGAAGGGATTAGTTTACTTTCATAGATCCTAATGAAATGTCAATCATCTGTTATGCTCAATGCATGCATATCTGTGATCACTCATAGTTGCTTATAAGGCCTAGTCGAGAGTGAGCCAAAGAAACAAATAACAATTAAGACATGAAATTCATTATGCAAGCGCTTGTATTTATTGGTATATGGAGTAGCTAAGCAAGAAAGAAAATACGTTGAAATTTCTATAACCGGTATGATCAAGGTTCGCAGTATTGGTGTAAGAATCGGTTTCAGACCCTTCCTATGAGTATCAGTACCTGTCATTTCGGTTGTTTCAGATCATAGTATTTTCCTTTCAGAAAGCCAAAAGTGTTTTTTTACAAAAGATAGAAATATATTTGATACATTTAGACACAAGTTATATATTATATGTCGATTCTTGTTAGTTTTAAATGGAATAATATTCCACTTGCAATAGACCATACTATTATTTAGTTACTTGCATTTAGGCAAAGCGCAACCACAAAATGAAATAATATTAATATTTATATCGTAAATTTATAGAGTTACAACTTCGACAAATGGTATTGGTTATAATTTATCAATAAGAAATCTTGTTGACACACTGAAACATTGTCAATGGTAATGGTTATAATTTATCAATAAGAAATATTGCTGACACACTGTAACATTGTTAATCTTTGGCACAACTGAATCATTGCGTTGTACTATTTTTCAATCTTTTTCGTTCAATTTTTCTCTACCAAATTTACCAGAAAAAGAGACCCTCGTCGGTATCTGTCAGTATTGTAGCTGATCGGTATCGGATCGGAACATGCCAAAACGATACATATCGGCTATATCTTTGTTAATGCAAACTATACTAAGAATACAGTACCGACAAATATGTGAAGACACTGGTTTTGGCGTCTCCTAGTTTGGAATGTTCGTATTGTGTCCAATACATGTCAACATGGACACGAAGTGCTATGATACCAATTTCAGATTATCTGTACTTCATGGCTGGATTTTGCTACCCCCTTTGTCCATACTGAATGATGTCATTGACTGCCTTCTCTTGGGGATGCCGCAGCACTGCTGTCTAGCAAGAGGGCCCGAACTAAGATGGCGAGTATTAGTCCGGGCATATTTAAACAGCAGTTATGGTCAATGCAAGGGGTTAGGTTTCTTGTGCCAATATGGAGGTGCCTCTGCCATTGTCTAGGTTCAGTAACCACCTTTTTGCACCTATTAAGCCTTTGTATTTGAAGGGTGTGTAGGAAGTAGGGTTCTAGCCTTATTGCAAACTGTAACTTTTGGTTTAGGAGCAATGTCAAAGTAGCTGTTAACTCTTGATAGTTTTAATTGCTATTAAGAAGAACTAGAGGATATATTAATAGATCATATAATGGAAGATACACCATAAAATCTTCTTAGGGATATGTAATCCAAGTGAACTTGATTATTTAATTTGAATGTTACAATAGGGGGAAACCTTTCTTCTCTTCAGATCTGTAATCAAGGCTGTTATTTGGTGAAGAACCTTGTATTGATGGAACATGGGTAATATAAGATAATTCCACATACATGCTGAGTTCTAGCAAAACCTGTTATGTGGATTGCATGTTGCTTTTATGAGAATCTTATATTATTGCAGCGAATGTGAAAAAAAGTTGAAAGCTTCAGGATTGGGGGTTGACAATTCTCTAGATGCAACCAATGTGTTGTTCTAATGGTAGATAACTACTATAGTCCTTACTGTTGCAAAGGGAGCGTTTGATATTCTCATAGAATACGTTAATGGGAGGAATGCCTAATATTATAGAACTGATAAAGATATCATCATAATCACATACCTTTTGATTATGAAACACATGCAACCCTTCCATCTTTCATCTCAAAAAGGCGATCTCTTGTGTATTGAACTATGTTGCACAAACATTGACATAGGTATATATAATGACATGATACAGATACAGTATACAATATTTTCAGTGTGCATGAATACGGACACAGGTACGATATGTAACACCATTTACCCGTATCCATGCAACATAGGTTCTGAATGATAGAAAGTTAAACAATTCCTTCTACTTGGCAAGCATTTGCCCATATCAATTGATTTCCTGATATTTAACAGATTAGGGGTCTTGAAAAGGAAATGGGAGGGTATCATTGACAATTAGGGTGCGGATTTTTTTTCATTCCCGGGCAAATTTAGGGTGGGAAACCTATCCCATGTTTGGTTTAGATTAAATTTATTCTCGGAAATTGCGAATATCCGGGTAAACAATTTACCCAAAAAACATGGAAATCATATCCCTTAAGAATAGGTGGGGTTTTTTTTGCCGGGTAAAAATTTTTTGGGGTGTTTTTTTTTTTCTACACTTCTTTTTGCTTTGTTATCCTTTTTCATTTTTTCATTTTTTCATTCTAAAGTTTTTTTTTTTGGTTTTTTTTTCATTTTTTAAATCTTTTTTTTCCCATTTTTTCAAGATTTTTTTTGTTGCCTTTTACCCTTCTTCACTTCTTATCCCTTTTTATTCAGTTTTTTTTTTTTTACCCTTCTTCATTTTTCGAGAATATTTATATAGTCACCAAGCATGGGAATATAATTTTCCAGGGAATTTAATTACCGAGAATTTGATTTCCGGAATATACAATTCCCGGCTATGTAGTATTATGTGTACCAAACGCCCCGGAAATCAAGAGGAGTTACCATAAATCGCTCAACCAACCCCCACTGTATCAGTTACTTGCATTCCATTTTTTTTCCTGAATCGTGGGACATTCCTGAATGCTAAATGTACCGCTCCAGAACTCCAAACTAGAAATTACGCATAGCTGCACACTTCTTGATTGTTTTTATTAGATAAAGGACATGAGTCAACATCACTAATGTAGGAAAACTACATCATGCACCTGATTTGCAGCAATCAGAGGCTGCCTCCAACTGCAATTCAAGGAAAATAACTCCTAGTCGCACTTAGTTCCACCTAAGCATTCCAAGTAAGCCTATGCTTTCCCATTTCCGTCCCTTCCATGATGTTCATTGTTCTGGGTACCCTTGATCCGATAGGGACAATGGTGGGTGCTTCACTTATCTATATGCTTTTGAGGTCATGTCTATGTCGTGGCATATATTGAAGGACATGATGGTTGCATTTTACCCTACTTTAACTAATTGCGATGTCTTGATGCAATTATAGCTGTGGTCAGGTTGAAATTTAAGTACCATCAATTGGGCTCAGGCATGCTCCCCATAAAATTTGGGCAGGCAAGGGTTGAGTAATGGTACGATCTTGGTGTTTGTCCCTTAGCTGTCACTTTCTCCTGTATTTTTCTATAATTACAAACAATGCCACTAGATGTTAATGTTATCTTCTCTTGACTGAATAAAATAACTTGGATGTTAATATAGATTTATAGAAGTTAGTCCATATTAGATTGAATATACAGTTTTTGTTAGAGAAATATATAATAAACTGGCAAATTTAATCTCTAGTGTTAAATATCATATAGTATAATTCCTTTTTTACAAAATGGTTCTCTTATATGATTACAATTTTTGCCTATGCTAATCTGGGGTAGAAGCTTGTAATTTCAGTCTCTGACATATCAAAGAATCTTAAACTGTGTTTCAACTACAATTGTTTCTGCTGATCTGATATGAGTTTTTTTTGGCCAATAATAAAAAATTGTGAGTTTTACAGAACCTATACCCGTTTTTACAATGGTACCCATTAAGATGGAAAACATGTCCAGTTTGCTGTTCAACTTGTAGAAATTTAAAAGGGATCTATATGATATGTATATGAATATGAAGTAGCTTGGAGTTTCTATTTTTGTTATTTTAAAATATTTTTTAAGGTTAGGATGAGCAAATCAACATGAAAAGTGATATTTGGTCTGTTAAAGGATAAGGGCATAGCATGCCCAGAACACATTTCAGGACCCGGGGCATGTTTATGTAATTAATGAGCCATGCTTGTCGTTTGGATTTATTTCCATTATTCTGTATACAGTGATCCAGACATATCTCCAATCTTTAGGCCGTGTTATTTGCATGCCGAATTGGTCAAAAAATAACAAAATTTAGTCAAATGTACTTTCACTCCATGGTAGGTGCAATTGATTTGCTGGCAGAAAACCTTGGTAAAAACCTGATTGTTGTGTGGGCATATTTCATATCTTGTACATTATACTAATTTTTCTTTATATGGAGACAAGATTTGTCTTGAATTTACAAATATATACAAGTAATGGCCTTTCCTTTCTTTAAAACATGTTTGGGAACCTCATTCTGAGCCAGCAGGTTAAGGCATATAAGTACAATTGGTTTGGGTTCTTAGAAGTAATATGCACAACAATCTGAACCCGTAGGGCCTTCTCATGCTGTATGCTTTCTACATTTAGATTATGGCTCATTAGCACTTACAATATTGGATCATTTGGCCTCTAATTCCACTAGTCCTATATCTTGGAGTGTAATATATGATTTCTACGAACTAGTCAAGTCATTTAACTGTGATTTCATCAGAAATTAGTGCGATTCTTTATATGCCATGTGTTTTATTTATTTATTTAATGCTGGAATGATACACATTTTGCTTACTATGTATTTTGCAGCTTCAGTCGTTTCAAGCCAATGCATGAAATGTGGAAAGAGTATATAACTGAGCTTCTGAAAGTGAGCAGGTGTGGTTCCTCCTAATTCAATTTTTCATTAAGTGTTTTTTCATTGAATTTGGATGTATATAATATCTTTGCTGAGATTTTTAAATCATCAAAAATTCCTTATGCCCTTGCATGTCTACTTGCTTTTGCTTAATCTCTGATTTCTTGCAACTGTTAATGTCTGATCATATGGATTCTTCTCATGTACATATGTTCTTCTTGAGATAATATTGATATAGTATTGACATGCTTCTGAACTATTTCGTGGCCCACTCATTCAGGGAAAAGCAATTGGCTCAATGCCTCCTAATGGCAGACTTGCATGGTGCTTTTCTTCAAGGTAATTATCCTATAACTTCATTTTATCTGTCAACTTCGTACATGGTTGCATGGGTTCATCACTTATTTATTTAACATTCATAAATGAGTAGGTTTGTGCTTTGTTTTGTAGTTGTTGAATGTAAACAAAATGTTGCCTTCAAGGGTGCTAGTGGCATAATGATTCGAGAAACAGCAGAAACCTTTGGGATTATCACTCAAGAAGATAAGTTCCGAGGTACTCCCTTTAATAATTCATGATGGATATATAACTTTTTACTCTTAGTTTTAGCATGTTTATGCTACATGTTCACAATAAACATTTTCTACAATTGTATTTTAAATTGGCCGACAATATTACAGGGACACTTTTTTCCTACATGCTGATGTTTCCTTTTGCGATAATAGTTAAGTGAGGTCAAACGGCTGGGGGTAATCGTCGTGTCGATAATTGATTGGCAATGGTCACTGAACCACCCAAAATTTCGTGACTGTCGGCAATGGTAATAACTACTTTTTTGGTTTTTGATTTATTTGGGAGAAAGTAAAAGAGGTTTTGCGTAAGGTTCACAATCGTTGATTTTGCAACAATTCCACGACTGTTTAAACCATCTGCAATATAAGTCGGCTATAACAATCAAAATTGTCAGCACTAAAGCATAGTTGATGATGGTCAATCGCTCATTATTACATTGACGACAGTTTAAGCATGTGAAATGTACCTCAATTGCTGTGATTTGGTGTACTACTGCTGTGAGTTAAAGCTCGACGATATAATTAACATCGATTGATATAGGAATATTGAAAGTCGATCAAATAACACAAGCTGAAAAGAGAGAACACAAGCACTACTGATTTCGGGAATACTAAGGGCGTGTTTGGCAACACAAAACATGATGGGACCTGATGAAAGCACTCAATGTAGGTTGTAGGAACTGATATACAAAACAGACTTGCATCTCAGTTTAACTCTACTATACATTTCTGAGGACGTTTTACATGGTACCATGTATGATTATTGAATGTCGTTTTTTACTGTTATATTTAAAGATCAACTTGCTCAATTACTCCTAATGTGTTTGGACAGTGCCTGCAATCCATACTAAGGACGTTTTTGGCAATATGAAACCTGGCACGACCTGATGAAAGCACTCAATGTAGGTTATACCGTTATAGAAACTTGTTTGGCATCATAAAATTGATGCAACTCGTGAATAATAAACATATAAAATTTAAGTTTCAATCGGTTGGAGAACTTTTTTTTGCACTTGATCCTAGAAATAGTACAAGACCTTGAAATGTCTTGCATTATGTTTCACTGAGGCTCTCAGTCGCACTGAATAAGTAAAATAAAGCCGATGTGTCCATGGGTTGAGGCTCCCACTTTTCATACCTCATGAACCCTAGTTCATCATGTTTGATATTGCCAAACAGCTGGAACCTTAAAAAAACCAGAGTACTTTTGGTTTCAAAGGATTCATTTGATGTTTCACGTTGCCAAAAACTAAATATACTGCGAGTCATGGCAACTGTCTATTATGTATCTTGTTACGTCGTTACTTCTAACTAGCCATACGTAGATGTGTTGAAAATTCCATCCTTATTGCACTTCTCTACTAACTAGTTGTCGTTTTTATATACAGTTGTACCTAAGCGGGGATCTGTATTTATATTCCAAGGTGGGTGTTGGAAGATTACATTGTATGGTGACAAGCTTTCATTGAGAAACAATGCGACCACATAATATCAGTGGCGCCGGTGTATCCTTCCATTGGTGAGCTTCCAGCTACGACGTATAGTTGAGAATCTATAAACATCAAGGGTGGCGCAATGGGCTGTTTTCAGCAGCATCAGAATCCATATACAAATATTCCTGAGGACTTCGTTAGCCTATTGCCCATAATCCTTAGACCCCATTTGGTTCACTGTAATGCAATCGTAATCGGAATGTAATCAAATGAAAAAGATGAATAATCGTAATTGCAATATAATCAAATGAAAAAAGATGAATATATCACTACAAGATCATAATCCTTAGACCCCATTTGGTTCACTGGTCCTTGATATCTGTGTCAATTGATTTCTGGTTTTTTCTGCAGGGGTTTGGCATTTCGATCGATCGCTCCTTGAAGAGGCCGCTGCTTAAGGATCTGAGGATGAACGGAGTGGTGTTAGATTTAGAACTCAGTATTGGTATCAAGAGTCTTGTTTGTCGATTTAGTATGGGAGGTTGGTGAGTGCTTAATAATATCAGTTGAAATTTTGAGTGGAAATTAAAAAAGCTGGCTTATCTAATGAATGCTCGAGATGTGTCAAACTTTTTAGTTAGTGATTCTTCTTAATCCAACTGAGGTTGCATGGTATGAATGAGTAAACTGTTGAGATATTGTTGGTCATATTTTCTATCATAATTGGAAGGTATAAACTTTCGACGCAAGCTGATGACAGTACGCTATAAATACCTGAAATGAAGGCAGCAAATTAAAATACAAACCTTTTGTTATAGGATCCAGATCCTGCCATGAGCCACCTATGTTTCCCTGCAATTTTAATCCTCTCAGGCCTCGTATTCTTAAAAGTTGTCGAAGGAGAAAAAGTGTTGGTAGAGTTTTTATATAGAAGTTGCACATACAAAAAACACTTTTCAATGTTATCCATTTCTATCCTACCTTGCGACAAATAAAAAGGTCAATTGAATGACGTGAGCTCCACTGTTAATTGGTATGAGAGAGGAAGTTTTTTTCTTAATTGAGATAGAAATTGAGATAGAAAACATGAAGAAGTTTTTTTCTTAATTGGATATCTTTCCTAGAAATATTGGAGATGGAAACACTCTCCAATGATGATTTCTAAAATTGAGTTTCTATTCTACTCGACAATTTACTTAAAGAAAATTTCACATAAAAAAAATCCAATGGTTCTCCATTTCTATCATACATGTTACAAAATAAAATGACCAATTAGCATGAGAGATGAAGAATTTCTACGATAATTTTTTTTTCTACATGTAGAAACAAATTTCTCATGGTACATCAATGACACATAGATTAGAAATTGGGATATAAACTGCCGAGAAATTTCTTCTAAAATATATTTCTACCGTAGAAATAGCGAAGGGAAGATAGAAACCCCCATTGGAGATGGACTTAGGGACAATATGATGCGTTTATGCGAAATGATATAAATCACTTGCATCTGATTTGGCAAAAAATACAAACCCTCTTTTGAAAGCCTATTGCTTTCAAAAGCTATTCTAAAATTAAACTAACAGCGCAAATAAATAAACACTTTTTTTTTGTAGTTTTTGAAAAGCTGTGCAAGGCAAAACCATGCGAAAAAACTCTTTACAGATGCAGATAGAAATCCCAAAAGTGATAACAAAGGTATAAAAAAAATTCGCCCACCGTGGGGCTCGAACCCACGACCACAAGGTTAAGAGCCTTGCGCTCTACCAACTGAGCTAGACGGGCTGCTGTTGAAAGTCTAATAAAATTAATATATATATAGTCCATCACATATGGGATTTTTACTTCCCAAACAATTTCCCATGGCAATAAAGAGGTGAGCTATGGTTAATGGATTTTCCTGTGAGGATCCAAAAATCGAGCATGGCCGATTGGGTTTCAGAATGACTCTCGTCGAGTTTGCTGATTGGCCAACTCAAAGACTCCGACATGAGTTCATATTATGATTACTTGAATATAATTTTGTCAAATATTGACTTTAGAATAAAATGTATAGACTATTTGTCTATGCAACTTTATTTATTCAATCATTCTTTTTAGAATTTAATTTTTCTTTATTTATTTGTTGAAACATGTTGTTCTGCAAAGAGTAATAAGAATCGCGAGGTGCAATTAGGAATTGTTAAGATTTGTGTACATACTAAAGGTTAGATTGGGCTCATATTGAGTGTGCCATAAGTTTGGTATGGGCCATAGTTCAAAACATAAAAATTCAAATCTAAATATGTTGCCTCTAAATATAGCTAATTTGTTATTAGTACAACCAAGGTCGGTCATGGGGTAAGGCCGACAAGATTTTGGATTTGGACAACCAACCGTCCAAGTCCAACGTGATCTACAAGATGTCGATACCACGGATACCCTCCAAAACATAAAGAAGTGCCTCATGAGAGGTCGAGTAAAATTAACAACGATTAGGACAACCCAATCCTTCAGCAGCTAGCCTTGGGTATAATAAAAGTAAATAATCACCATGCAAATATTTCATAGTGGTCAATAGATTATTTTATAAATGTTTATGGATATAGTGAATATAAGAAATAAATACATTAACTCTTTTTATGAATTTTTTTTTATGTGTTATATTTTTTTAAATATGGTTGATTAGTGTTATAAGGTTTTATAGGAAATATAAAATATAAAAATTATTCGTATAATTAGTTTTAAAATAGAAATAGTCTTTCTAATACGTATAAAGCAGCAGATTATTCTATTTATATTTTTGCCATGTGAAATCTTCGGATGTAAAATTTGAGGAACTTTCAACAAAATTAGAAAGACAAAAATGGATTAGATTGAAGCTAAGTTCAAAATAAGATATTGTTCCAACACGTCCCGACTATCTAAGACGCAACGAATTTGTTCACGACATTATAGGATCCACGTATCATGTATGGGTTGAATAAGTGTGTCGTGGCATGTCAATTTTTATATAATAATGAGATTTTTTTTTTAGTAATGTTTTTTTTTCCGTGCCAAAGGTTTTGGGGTTTGAAACTGTAAATAGCAAAATGTTAGGGTCAATATTCAAAACTGCGTCTCTTTCAAGAGCATAAAATAAGGCTTTTTATATAGGCACATCACTTTCTTATCAAGGCTAGCCCATTTTTTTTTGGTTTATCTACAAGTTTGCCATTGGAAAAACTTATCAAGGCTATCCCATTTTGTAGTATAAAAGTGAAAAACCTATTTTTTTTTCCTTTTGTCTTCTTCTTCTCCAAAATTCCATTCCCACTTTCCCAAGAACCCTAGAATATTCTTCTTGTCCCCCACTCAATCTTCTTGTCTTCAAACGTAGAATAATTATCAACGAATATTCCTAGTACTCGGTATGATTTCGACTAGTAGATGACCCTATTTGTTTTAAAATTTGTTTATTCCTAATTATTGAAGGTGTTATCATAATGTAGGAAATATGAAAGAAATAGGAACGTCAAATGTAGCAATCGATCAGTCCGATCCTTCCGAAGAACACAACATTCTCTCCGAAGAAGTCTCGGTAGGTCCCCGACCTAGTTACGTGGAACCAATTCGTAGTCGACATTTGGACTGCCACACACTAAGGCAGTCCCATGTACTTGGTGGACTGCCAGAGAGTGTGACAGTCCAGAAGTTAAGCTTCTGCTCCACTGGACTGCCACACTTTCTGGCAATCCATAAAGAACTATGGACTGCCAGAAAGTGTGGCAGTCCAGTTAAATAGGGTATGAACACTTGGACTGCCACACTTTCTGGCAGTCCATAAAGTACTATGGACTGCCAGAAAGTGTGGCAGTCCAGTTAAATAGGGTATTAACACTTGGACTGCCACACTCTCTGGCAGTCCATAAAGTACTATGGACTGCCGAAAAGTGTGGCAGTCCAGTTGAATTGGGTATGAACACGTGGACTGTCACACTTTATGGCAGTCCATAGTACTTTATGGACTGCCAGAAAGTGTGGCAGTCGAAGTGTTTATACCCTATTTAACTGGACTGCCACACTTTCTGGCAGTCCATAAACCACTTAGTGTAATGACCCGTTCCGTCCTAGCGGAACGCTGATTCAAACGGCAAGTGCAACGACTCAAACGAGCCGTTGACCCGAAGAGTTGCGTCGACCCGTTGAAGAATCGATGCAAGGCTTACATTGGCCCATCGAAGATGAATCCAGACTTAGACTTTCAAAGGCGCGTTCGGAGTATCGCTCGGCCGATGCGAACATCGCTAAGGTGGGTGGCTCCGATGAACCCGTCTTTGCTTAGCCTAGACACTTAATAATGCGGACACTATCACGAGAATCGCTAGGCGATAACATCGCACATGTTACTAAATGACTCAATGCACCTAGCTAAGGGATTAATCCCATCTTGTATGCTTGTTTAGAACATGGAAAAGAACTCGACAAATATAGAAAATCTCGTACCGCGCTCTACGCTCGTGCTAAGGCACAAGCTTACATTCAAGTTTCCTATGCGTTCAACAATGAAATAATAAACGGTTTACAACAAAGAAATAGAAGACTATCGACATAGTCGTTCCGAGTAGAGTATAGCAACATTGGAAGACTTCGGGACCGATGGATCGCCAAGGCGACTCCCGCACGGGGAGTTGCATAATGAATGAATGAACGAACGAATAAGTGAATGAATGAATGAACGAGTAAGTGAATGAATACGTGAAGAATGAATGAATGAACGAACAAGTGAAAGAAAGAAATGAAAGAGTGAATAAAAGATAAGAAAGAAAAGAATGGTTAGCGACAGGTATGACGGGCACATGCAACGGGGCTCGCTACCCGCGCTGCACGGATGCCAACTTGGTCGATAACGTATTATGGCTCAGAGACAGCCTATGGCTCAAAGACAGCCGTTAAGTTAAATGACAAGTCAATACGAAATGGTCATGGACAAACGGCACGGGCGATGGGGGGAATACCGTGGCCGTAAAGAAGAAGGATTCCGCAGCACGATCGATGGGGGGGTATATCGTGGCCGGGCTAGGCGGAATCAAAACATGGGGCTTACGGGCTGCTTTGAGTGGGGGCTCGGCCACTCAAAGAGACGTAAGGCCAGGCATTTCAAGTGACTATCAAGGTGTACCAGCCATCACGCTTCGATAGGTGAGAATGCCAAAGAGAATATGTCCAAAATGGCTTGTGATGCCAGCGACCCGTGCATGTAGATTAAGTGGGCTATGCTGGTAGCAATCCACGTGCAAGTCCTTGCATTGAAACAAGTAGTCTAAGTTAACTAAATGAAGTATCTTCTGAACATGTTTGAAATGTAACACACCAAGTGAATAAAGAGTAATTCATGCAAAATGAGTTAGAGAACATACCTACGACGTGCTAGAACCTGAGGCAGGGACACGTACTTGACATGAAAGTTTATATTGAATTGTTGACTAACTTGGTTTACTTTGGACAGGGAAGGCCGGACGGTAAGTATGGGTAAGTCGTACATGTATTTTCATGCATACACTTGAATTTGGCAATACGGGATAGGTTATGAAATATGCCATGAAACTGATCCTAAGGCAAGATTAGAAAGACAATGAATGATAGACGGTGCACAAAAGTAAATAGAATGTGCTTGGTAATGATAGCATTACTGGCGAGCTAGCCTTCCCACCAGTGCATAACAGTGTACTGATAACCCCACAGTCTGCTTGCAGGATGCAGGAGACGTCATCGGGTGCGGAGCTTCCCTCGAACGTGCTAAGGTGCGGAGCTATCTCTGGAGCCTTGGAGCGTTGCAAGGAGCTGGAGCACTATATACAGGACATAATGTATCGGAACATCGCCATGAATTATTCCATCTTGTAAGCCACTTGGCACGCCTTTTATGTTTCGAATAGAGAGAGAGCTTGAGAGACTTGTAAACTCGGCTTAGCGCCGCTTGTAAACTTCTTGAATATCAATAAAGAGTTTGAATTCGCTTCAACTTGTGTTCATTTACTTTCCGCTGCAAATGGAGGACACTCTGTGCGACTCTGTGGCCTAGCTCGAATCGGTCATTTCTGGGATTAGCCTTGCACGGGCGCAACCTAGGCCCGTGCGGCATCACGCCTTAGCGAGGATGCTACGGGAGCGGGGTGTGACAGATTGGTATCAGAGCACGGCTTTACGTCCTCGGACTTCATGTTGAATTCTCAGTTTTGAAAGCTCGTTGTTGGAAAAAATAAGTGTACGCTCTCTCTCGTTGTGCCTTGGGATGTTCCATACAATAAGTCTAATATTTTCAAAAGCTCGTATAAGTACTCGGTTGAACGGGATCGATAGGCGAAGGCCTTTGTGCCAAACCATGACGGACTTAAGTCGGAAGAAAACTGAAATGCTAGAAGTTAGCAAACGCAAGGCGCGCTTGAATAACCTTACGCTGACAATGGCGAACGAGTACACGAGACCAAAGTATAGTTCGAACGGGATGGTTATGCACGCAGCCTTTTGGCTAAGTTGTGCGGAGTATCGCGCACCTAAACCTTCTGGTGCAAACGAGTTGCGAGCGAGATCGATTATCGCTCGAATGAGAATAAGTGAGCGTGCAAACTCGAATATAGTCCGCACGGGATAGCTATGCACACGACCTTTTGGCTAAGTTGTGCCGTGTGTCACGCACCTCGACCTTTTTTTTTGGTACAATCGAGTTACGAGCGATATCAAGTACCGCTTGGTCGGGAACGAAGCTACACTTAAAGTGTATATCGATCGGAACGCTATCGAGTTCACGCTTAGGCGTGCACGGAAGATTGATTTGGATTTTGAGGAATAGTACGAACGACTTAGTGCATCGGTACGACGTGAGCGATTACGCTAGAGATTCGTCGAACGAATCTGAGACATGTCTTAGCAGATGATGCGAATGTGATTGTGGATTAAATAGGATGGCTAGAATCCGAGTGGTGTATGGATTTTATTGAAAATCACTCGAGCAAGATTGAGGATTTATAGAATGACTTGAACCCGAGTGGTGTATGTGATAGGTTCGGAGAAGAAGAAGAATGAGTGTCGACGACTAGTTGAGTGGCTCAAACCCTGAGTGGTGTATGGACGTCATAGAAGTTATTCAAACGAGAATAAAGGATATACGGATAGAACGAGTATGTCGACGAAGCAATACGATCGCGCAAAGCCTTAGAACGCGTCACACTTAGTTGGTCGTGACTTCAAATGTCTCGAACGAGATATCGTT
Organism: Iris pallida; assembly: GCA_029216955.1. Lineage (NCBI taxonomy): Eukaryota > Viridiplantae > Streptophyta > Magnoliopsida > Asparagales > Iridaceae > Iris > Iris pallida. Next base: position 5,400,864 of record JANAVB010019798.1, on the reverse strand, counting down.
CGGACAACTTGTCAATGGACAACGCAAGCTAGAAAATGACTCGGAACGATGAATAAAGATGTATGCCTTGATCGAGGAAGCTAGAGGATAGCACTTGCGATTTCGGATTGGGTCAAATGAAATATGACTTGAGTTTTGGAGAACGATATTGAAACTAAGTTGAAGAATAGCGATCGAACTTGATCTTGGATTGAATCGAATGGAATTGTGGTATATCCAGTTCGAACAATAGCATCAGTCGTACGATTCGAAATTGGTTGCAAAGGAAGATCGTCAGGTTACGTATATCGTCGATGGTATTGAGGCGTATCAAAGATCGATATGCGATAACTCGGGGGTACTCTGACTCGACGAATGACGATCGTGCAAATGTCATTGTTCTGACGGATTCTATACTTGGGATATTGAAACGTGTCGAGGAAAATATAGACGTGGCTCGAGGATTTTCTGGTTGAATGAATGACGGTCGGACTATCGAATAGAGATCTCGGCTTGGATGAAAATAAAATGTTTAGATTGCTTCGACGATAACCCCAACGTCGACATTCTTGTCTTATGCGAGCGCAAATCCAGCCTCGCACATGCGTCATGCCGATTAGGACGATCACTCCGCGTGAGCGCTGGTATGGTGATTCATACAGCGGGGGTGATTGAACTAGCATGGCGTGGCAATTTGTGTGTTTCGACTTGTGGTGACGCGAAGGTGAACTTGAGAATGACTTGGTGTACTTGACGATTGAATTTGAGGATTGCAAAGGTCCAATCCGCGTATCGAGAATGAATTAGTCTAGACGCAAGCATGAGTTACGCCCCGATGAGAATGATTATTCCGCGGGAGCGTTGCATAGTGATTCATGAACCACCATGGATAATCGGACTCGTGTGAGATTGGGGCGCAACATATTGTCAAAGCTAGATGAACTCGTGATCGAATACATGAATTGGTTAGAATGGATATATGAAGTATGTCGATTTGGTGATTTAAACAGATTCGAATTCGTTGCGCTGTGCGATGAATGCCTTGATTCGAATTAGGCGATCATGCTCGATGTTTAAAAATCTGAGTGACGCGAGCTCGGGTCGAAAACTCCCGTACTATCGACTTTGGTTTGACCCTAGAATTGGGGTCAGTGTTGGCATTATTGTTGGAAAACTATGATTCCAATCCTGACATTGACTTAGCCTTGAGAAATGGCCTAGCGGTTAGGCGAGACGCACCTGTTTCAATAGTTAGCAATCGAAAGATTGATATTGAGGATTGGCATGGATGGATAGTGTGAATCACGAATATAGGAATACCCCTCACGAGATTCGGCTGACATGCATATATTTCAGGGACGTCGGAGTATGTGCACGATGCGACTCGAGTGAGAATGATAAATTCTCTATCACGCGGTTTGGTGAATGCATGTATTTTGGGGACGTCTGAAATGCGTGCATGATCCAACCAAGTGACACGTTAAATTCTAAACAAGACTTGAGGAATGGAAAGTATCGGAGATTGAGATCGTGTTAAAAGAAAGGAATGATACTAGTATGAGCGTGGCTCGGAATCAAAGAAACGTGTGAGCAGAGTATGCGTGAACGACAACGAGATTGGTCCTAAACAAGTGAATGATATGGAATCGATATTGTGCAAGTAAAGTTGGTATAACAAATTGAACCATTAGTGGGAAGATATACTCGATGATAGTGTAATACTTGGTCTTGAATCGGACGGAAATTACTTAGACTTGGTCGACCCCGCTAAGAAGAAATTATACTGATTTTGTGGACAATAATGCTTGAGAAGCGAAGTGGGTCATCTCGATGACCGAGATAAACGAAAGTGAGTTTGCCTCATCCTACGACCCTCGCATTTGATGAATTACAACGTGCCTCGTACGACCATTTCAGTCCCATGACACGAAGAAATAGCAACCAAGACGAAGAAACACTTGAATTGAATAAGTACCATCAACTCTAAAATGAATGAAAAGTTATTCAATAAAATCGACCAAACGTATGCGACACGAGTTAAGGATGGTAGGATGACCTGCACTCAGAAAGTCTCGAGGACGAGACTTGTTTTGAGTGGTGTATTATGTAATGACCCGTTCTACCCTAGCGGAACGCCGATTCAAACGGCAAGTGCAACGACTCAAACGAGCCGTCGACCCGAAGAGTTGCGTCGACCCGATGAAGAATCGATGCAAGGCTTACATTGGCCCATCGAAGATGAATCCAGACTTAGACTTTCAAAGGCGCGCTCGGAGTATCGTTCGGCCGTTGCGAACATCGCTAAGGTGGGTGGCTCCGATGAACCCGTCTTTGCTTAGCCTAGACACTTAATAATACGGACACTATCACGAGAATCGCTAGGCGATAACACCGCACATGTTACTAAATGACTCAACGCACCTAGCTAAGGGATTAATCCCATCTTGTATGCTTGTTTAGAAAATGAAAAAAAACTCGGCAAATATAGAAACTCTCGTACCGCGCTCTACGCTCGTGCTAAGACACAAGCTTACATTCAAGTTTTCTATGCGTTCAACAATGAAACAATAAACGGTTTACAACAAAAAAAGGGAAGACTATCAACATAGTCGTTCCGAGTAGAGTATAGCAACATTGGAAGACTTCGGGACCGATGGGTCGCCAAGGCGACTCCCGCACGGGGAGTTGCGTAATGAATGAATGAATGAACGAATAAGTGAATGAATGAATGAATGAACGAGTAAGTGAATGAATACGTGAAGAATAAATGAATGAACGAACAAGTGAAAGAAAGAAATAAAAGAGTGAATAAAAGATAAGAAAGAAAAGAATGGTTAGCGACAGGTATGACGGGCACGTGCAACGGGGCTCGCTACCCGCGCTGCACGGACGCCAACCTGGTCGATAACGCATTATGGCTCATAGACAGCCTATGGCTCAAAGACAGCCGTTAAGTTAAATGACAAGTCAATACGAAATGGTCGTGGACAAACGGCACGGGCTATGGGGGGAATACCGTGGCCGTAAAGAAGAAGGATTCTGCGGCACGATCGATGGGGGGATATATCGTGGCCGGCCTAGGCGGAATCAAAACATGGGGCTTACGGGCTGCTTTGAGTGGGGGCTCGGCCACTCAAAGAGACGTAAGGCCAGGCATTTCAAGAGACTATCAAGGTGTACCAGCCATCACGCTTCGATAGGTGAGAATGCCAAAAAAAATATGTCCAAAATGGCTTGTGATGCCAGCGACCCGTGCATGTAGATTAAGTGGGCTATGCTGGTGGCAATCCACGTGTAAGTCCTTGCATTGAAACAAGTAGTCTAAGTTAACTAATTGAAGTGCCTCTTGAACATGCTTGGAATGTAACATCCTGAACATGCTGGAAATGTAACACTCTGAACATGCTTGAAATGTAACATCCTGAACATGCTGGAAATATAACACTCTGAACATGTTTGAAATGTAACACTCTGAACATGCTTAAAATGGAACACACCAATGATAAGAGTACTTTATGCAAATGAGTTAGAGAACGTGCCTACGACGTGCTAGAACCCGAGGCAGGGACACGCCCTTAACATTGAATGTTTACATGAATCATGTTAAGTTACTACATGTGAATTATTGACTAACTTGGTTTACTTTGGACAGGAAAGGCCGGACGGTAAGTATGGGTAAGTCGTGCATGCATTTCCATGCAGACACTTGAATTTGGTAACACGAGATAGGTTACGAAATATGCCATAAAACTGATCCTAAGGCAAGATTAAAAAGGTAATGAATGATAGACGGTGCACAAAAGTAATGTATCGGAACCTTGGAGCGTTGCAAAAAGCTGGAGCACCATATACAGGACATAATGTATCGAAACATCGCCATGAATTATTCCATCTTGTAAGCCACTTGGCACGCCTTTTATGTTTCGAAAAGAGAGAGAGCTTGAGAGACTTGTAAACTCGGCTTAGCGCCGCTTGTAAACTTCTTGAATATCAATAAAGAGTTTGAATTCGCTTCAACTTGTGTTCATTTACTTTTCGCTGCAAATGGGGAACACTTTGTGCGACTCTGTGGCTTAGCTCGAATCGGCCGTTTCTGGGATTAGCCTTGCACGGGCGCAACCTAGGCACGTGCGGCATCACGCCTTAGCAAGGACGATCGCTCCTACGGAAGCGGGGCGTGACACTTAGGACTGTCAGAATTTCTAGCAGTCTAGATTAACTGCAATGTGAGTCCTGAATTGGATATTGTCTTTGCACTTGTCGTTGATTTAGTTATTAAAAAATCAAAAATTTATTGTAGGGCACCCCATCTCCTATGTGCATTGATTTGAGGACTATATTCTCGACGGATATGGTTTTTGAATCTTACGACGCAGCATTAGAATGGTGCAGAGAAGTTGGAAGGCGATCGAACACAATCCTTGTCATTTCAAGGTCGTTAAGGCAGCGGGCGAAGCAAAAAACTGTAGATCTTGGTTGTGAAAGAGGTGGGCAGTATAGGGATCATAGTAAAAAAAATGAACTTCTCGTAACAAAAACTCCAAAGAAAGCGGCAGGGATAAGAAAATGTGGTTGTCCCTTCAAGTTAGTGTTGGTGTGCAAAAATGACGAAAAGTTGACAGTTGTGGTGAGGAATGTGATGCACAATCATCCTGTGTCGGACACGCTTGTTGATCATCCCTACGCTAGAAGATTGAACGACGATGAGAAAAAGTTAGTTACAGAATTGTCAACTTCCGGAGTTGGTCCTAAAGAAATTTACTCCGTACTGCGTGAGAAGAATGATAAGTGTAGAACCCTAGAGGGGGGGTGAATAGGGAAATAAAAAATAACTAGAGCAACAGAAGCAATATATGACAAATAAAAGTAAAGAGTAGGAAGATCAAACACAAGATGTATCCTGGTATCCTCGCTTGAGGCAATCCAGTCCCGGAACTCTCTCCGGCTTAAATCTACAATTTAATCAAATAGTACACACGAGTTTGGATCCGAAGAACTCGCCAACTTCAACACGAGTTTGGATCCGAAGACTCGCCAACTTCAACACACGAGTTTTCTTACGAAGGCTCGCCAACTTCAAACAAATGAGAAGAGAACTTGTTGATCTTCTAACACGTGAAGATCGAAAATTACAACTCTTTAAATACTCTAGCACTTTGGGAGAGGATGACAATTAAAAGCTTGGTAGAGTATTAATGGTGGAGCTCTTGGTTGTTTGGAAAATTTATGGCAAGAGTTGGTGAAAGCCTCATGAGATAGAGAGCTTTCATTTATAGAGAAACCAAGAGTGGGTGGCATTTAATGCTCTGGATACAGGCAGACCGGCATACCGTCGGTATGCAGCGACATACCGTCGGTATACCGTCCAAATAGTAACGGTCATATTAATGACCGTTTGAGAGCATTAAATGCGGCCATTAATGCTAGTCAGAGTAATTCAAAAATTAGATATTTATAAACCGGTATATCGTCGGTATGCCGCGGCATACTGTCGGTATACCGAAGTTTTATCACAGAACGTTTTCAGCTAAACAAAACGGTATACCGCCGGTATGCCGGAGCATACCGTCGGTATGCCGACAATTTGTCACAGCAAGTTTGTGGGTGATAAAAATGGTATACCGTCGGTATGCCGACAATTTGTCACAGCAACTTTGTGGACGATAAAAACGGTATACCGCCGGTATGCCGGAGCATGCCGTCGGTATGCCGCTCTGTAAGAAGTTGATTTTTGACTTATGCTTTTACTTGTCATCCGTCCTTAAGTGTTTACAGATATACCTAGACCTGTACAGACTCGAAGACTTTAAGCAGTTAGGAAACCGTCTCTGCAAGGAGTGCCGGTATCTGCTTCAGTCTTCAATGCAAAGGATGGTAGCACTTGAAAGGAAGGACTTTATGTAGTAGAGCTTCTGAGAAGATATGAATCTGAAGACATAGAAAACTCAACAACGAAGATGCTGTTAATATATCAAAATAAAATGTGCCAACAATCTCCTCCATTTTGATAATTGACAAAATAGAGAGATAGCATCTTCAGGGAGTAACTCTCCCGTAGGTAGACAACTCCCCCTCAATACGTTTTCTCCCCCTTTGTCACTTAGTCAAATATGGAGAAAAAAAACAGAAATTAAAAAATATAGCAATAATATGGACAAGAGCATAGAATAAAAAGCATGTATTGATATATGAAAGTTAGAGATGGATACATGCCGGACACTCATACTACATTAGACAATTTAAAAGACTCTCCTCTACGAGAGGTTAGCAACATAAGAAAAACACAAACCAAGTCCCCGCAGGACTGCAAAGTACTAGAACCAACCACACATAGGTCCCCGAAGGACCACAAAAGACAGAATAAAAAACAAACACAACAGACTAAGACACTCATTATTCGACACCATCATCAAAAGGAAGCCACCCCTAATCGTCCGCCGGATCGTCCCCACCATCCTGAGCCTGGTGAAAAGCGCCATAAGGATCAATGCCGTCCGGGTACATAAACCCATAGGCATTGGGATCGGAAAAGCGCGAGGCCTGGTACATTGGATCTTGAAGATTCAAATCCAGAAACATGTCCCGGTCCTGAATAGTGCGCTGGATAAAGTATGCTTGGTCATGGAAGTGGGACTGAATCAGAGTGCCAAGGCCACGAGTGTGAGCCCTCATCTGTTCCTCTGCCTGCGCCATACGCATGTCGAAATGCTGCTGAGTCAGCGGCATATAGTGGCCGGAGGCAGGAGGAGTGGATGCAGGAGCAGCAGGAGTGGAAGCAGGCGGCTCTTGGGAAGAAGAAGCATGCGAAGTAGAGGCACCACTAACGGAGCGGGAAACAGGGAGATAAGAAGGGATGCCGTCCGAGGAGCAAAGGGAGAGATCGACTTGCTTGGCTTCCAGAAGGAGAGTGATGAAGGAGCTGTAATAAAGGTTCTGCTTCCCCGCTGGCATGACACCTTTGAAGACATGAAGGAGAGTCTTGGGGAAGGAGAAGGACTTCCTTACATAGAGGTAGTACATGCACACCAGGGCGTCGTCGGTAATGGCGTCATAGTTCCCGTCCTTAGGATAGAGTGTGTGGCACACAATCCTATGGAGCTCGTAGTAAAACGGCTCCAGCTGTACGTATCACCCCCAGTTTTCAAATTAGGGGTATTTTCATCATTTTTAAGTTTTATAATTTTTTAGGAATTTTATTTGATTTTATATGATTTTTTTGGGATTTGTTTGAGTTGGTTTGAATTTTATCTAATTTGGACTTAAGTTGGAGACCCGGGTAGCCTGAACACTAGTGGGACCCACATACTAGCTGGACTTGGCCCACATACCATCCTAATCAGGCTAGAAACCATAAACCCTATTTCCATGGCTTAATTAGTCATTTTAGAGCTTAATTAGTATTTAGAATTACACCGAAACGAACCGAACCAAACCCGAACCAATTAAACCTAAGTCTAATGGGTTTGGAGGGTTATTGGATCTCACCCAAACCCAATAACCCCCCACACCATGGCCGGCCAAGTAAGAGTCCTCCCCCCCCCTCTTTCTTCTATACTAAGTTAAACTCTCTCTCTCTCTAAACTCTTTCTTCTCCCCAAGCTTCCTTCTTTCCTTCAAGAAAACCAACTTAGGTATGTAATTTAATTCTATATTTATTACTCCTTTTCATTTATTGTCTTCACAATTATTGTAGAGGGGGAGATTCTCTACACTTTGTCCACAAACTTTGTAGGATTCCCTAGAAATCTAGGTTAGGGATAATTTGGGGGTTTTCTAAATAAAATGGTATATATATATATATATATATATATATATATATATATATATATATATATATATATATATATATATATATATATATATATATATATATATGGATGTATTATATGTTTATATTTAAATTTTTGTGTGTGTAGAGGAATGAGAGTGGTGGTGGTGTTGTCATGAGGGTGGTGGTGGTTGTGTGTGAGAGTAAGTGTGTGTTAGTGTGGTAGAGAGAGTGTGTGTGCGTATTTATATATATATATCTATGTGTGTATGTATTTATATATAGATATATATAGATATATGTATGTATTTATATGTATATGAATATGTGTGTGTGTATGTATGTATATATATATATATATATATATATATATATATATATATATATATATATATATATATATATATATATATATATATATATATAGATGAGTGTGTGTGTTGGTGTAGATAAAGATATGGATGTATATATATATATATATATATATATATATATATATATATATATATATATATATATATATATATATATATATATATTTTATATATATATATATATATATATATATATATATATATATATATATATTTTATATATATATATATATATATATATGTATATATATATAGAATATATATATATATATATATATATATATAGAGAGAGAGAGAGAGAGAGAGAGAGAGAGAGAGAAGAGTAGAGGATGAAGAGAAGGAGAAGTAGAATGAGAAGAAGAAGAAGAAGTGAAGCAACAGCAGCAGCTGCTGCTGTGGCAGCAGGCCACACAGCAGCAGCAGCATAGCCCTGCAGCAGCAGCTGCAATGGCAGCTACCCCCCCCCCCCTTTAGCCCATTTTACCCCCCTATCTACCCCCCCCCCCCCTCATATATATATATATATGTATATATATATATATATGTATATATATATATGTTTATATAGGTATATAGATAGATAGTTATATAGTTAGATAGATAGTTAGATAGATAGTTATGTAGATAGATAGGAAGATGGTTAAAAGAAGAGGAGATTAGAGTAAGAAAGAGAAGAAGAGAATTAGAAAAGATTAGAAGGAGAGATTAAGGAAGAGGTTAAGAAGAAGAGTTAGAGTTAGAAGAATAGGAAGAAGAAGTTAGAAGAAGAAGGATTAGAGGAATGGGAAGATTAGGTAGAAAGGAATTAGAATAGGATTAAGAGGATTTTGAGTTAGAGGGTGAAACGGAGCTCCGAGTATCGGAACGCGACAAAACTTGGCGTAGGCCTAGAATACGTGAATTAGATTTTGCGGGTAGGTTCTCGAGTGGAAATCGGGGTCGTAGGGCGCCGGTATCGTGCCGTACCATTGCGTATCTTGAAATATTCAAGATATCGGTAATGGGCCGTAAGATGGACTAGACGTCCACTCTACCTAGGTATTTTGGTAGATAATGAACCTATAGGCTAGTATCATACTACCCTAGGGAGCTCTGGTCAAAATACCAAGCGTAGGTAGGCTAACTTGATATTCACCTAGGCTAGAAATTTACCTTAGAAAAGGGTAAATTAGAATATTGGCCTACGGCCAAGATACGGGTTTAGAAGTCCAAGATGGACTTGGATATGGGTTGTAGAGGTTGGTAATGATTAGAAATAGTCGCCTAGACCTAGTCTTGACCTCGGTTGACCACGGTTGACTTTTTAGACCAAAAGTCAACTATGGGTCAACACTTTACCCAATTTAGTCCCAAATTCCATTAAACTTGAGCAGTTGACCAAAAGTCAACTATTAGTCACCATTGACCTAGGGTTGACCTAGGGTTGACCTAGAGTTGATCAGAGTTGATCCGATGACCAAAAGTCAACGGTAAATCAACTTTCGACCTAGTTTGATTAGGATTGACTTCCAATGTCCTCCTATGACCAAGGTAGACCTAACTAGACCTGTCTTGACTTAGTATAACTTTGTTAGGCCTAATATAACTTAGATTAACCCTGTACCATCTAGTTTGACCTTGTTTGACCTAGATTGACTTAGTTTGACGTGTCTTGACCTATTTTGACTCAGTATGACTTAATTTTACTTCCAAACCATTATATTGATATAGTATTCTATCTATAGGTCCTCGAGACACTGATCTTGGACTCATTCGACTTGTCCATCATAGTACAGGCGAGTACATTCTCTGATAATATTTCTGTTTTGTTTCTAGTATTTAGTATAGATTATCCTTGTTCTCTTGACACATTATTCACACGGATTGATATTTGTCTGGATTCCGTCATAAGATATTATTCCTCTTATATATGGTATACACTGGGCAAGTCTTCATTGTTTATTGTTTATTGTATAGATACGATTCCTGCGTAGGCTCGCGACCTCCTCAGAGAATACGTATCATGACGTGTCATGACTGGATCCACTATATTACTCAGGGATGGGGGTATTAGCGTAGTTATGTGATCAATATCCCACAGTATTGTATTGTATTATTATTGTATAGTGTTAATCATACACTCACGTATGATTAGCCAGGCCAAACATTGTATCAAGTTCTAAGCCGATCACATGTTGAAACTAATACTAAACTCACATAGATATGGTTCCAGATTTTTGTACATGATTTATACTGTTTTTCCTGTTCTTACATTCAGATTACAATCTTGACATGCCTTACCATGATTCATGTACACATTATTTACTTCATAGATTCTCTCTATTTACTGCTACATTTTCAATATCGTCTAACTAGAACTGTTATTGAGATTTGTGCTCGTTCCATCCTGACTGGATATATTGACAAAATTTTACAGATTGTGGCAAAGAGGATTGTCCTACCTACTACGGTCCTCATGACGTAGTCGGTCTAGACTTGGAGACCTTGGTTCAGCAGGACTTAGCTCCACCCGACGAGCCTCTAGCTTAGTTTAGTTAGACTAGACATTTTGGACTGGACCTTGTCTCCAGCTTGCTACTTATGTTATTATATTATATTTTGGATTGTATTAGAGACTTGGACTTAGACTTGTATATTATTTGTGTTTGGACTTGACAGGATATATTTTTATCGTCATGTTGTCTTTATCTTTCAGTCTTTACTTTATCATCTTAGAATTGTGATTGAGTATTCATATATTATCATTGCTTGTCCTCCGTTCGGAGTTGACCATATTCTCGACAGGTTTTGATATTATATATAAACTGTTGTTAGAGTAGAAAACCTACAGCGTTCCACGTTGTTTTTACGGTGAGGGCTGGGCGTTGTTACGTACACGTACCCTTATAGCGGGTGCGGGTCGTGACACGTTTTAGTGGTGGCCCACGCAGGTCCTGAAGTCTCAATTAGTGCGATGTCGTAGCGGCACTCGTCTTAGAGTGTTGACTACGAGCCTGTGTTACATATAGGAGGTAGTAGGCTAAGAGTACTCAATCACAGTAGGATCTTTCCTTGCTTATCTTGCTTACTGTCTTTGATATTGATTTACTGCATTCTAGCTGTCCTCCTTTGATATTGTCCTTCATGTGCCATATTGATATCTTCTTTTCAATCTGTCTCCAGGATGGTTATGACTCATTCTCCCGGTGAGGAGCACGGGGAGACGGAGAGGTCCGCTACCTCTGGCGGACAGGCTCCGGTCACTTCCCCTGCAGATGGGACTTCTGTTGGGGCTCTCGGGGGTACTCCTCCAGCGCTCTCGATGACCGTCCCTGGGGTTGCGGGTGCTCTTCCCGCAGTACCGGGGGCTACGACGGGAGTTGTCGGGGGCGTTCTTCCTCCTCAGCAGCGGATTCCTCCGCTAGTTGCAGATATACTTCCACCTCCACCTCCTCTGCCTACAGATATGGGGCAGATGCTTACTTTCCTTCAGCAGATGCTGGAGACTCAGAGAGCCCAGGCTGAGGCTCAGCAGAGGCAGACAGATGCGATACGTTAGGGTATGGAGGATGCCCATCAGTTGGCCCTTGCAGCCATGGAGCAGAGGGCTCCACATCATGGGACGCGTCCGAGGTACGGAGATATTCAGGACTTCAAGAAGCTCGGGCCCCGTGACTTTAGTGGGATCGAGGGTGTGGTCTATGCAGATGATTGGCTCGAGGATATCGAGCATCAGATGAGGGCCTCCCACCTCGCAGACGACCTGAAGGTCGAGGCGGTAGGTTTGCAGTTGCTAGACATTGCACGTACCTGGTTTAGAAATGAGCCAGCCCTAGCTGGAGAGGGCCATACTTGGGTAGAGTTCAAGCTCTTCTTCAAGGAGAAGTTCTTTTCCCCTACGGACAAGATCAACCTGGTACGGCAGTTCCAGGATCTGCAGCAGGGCAGTTTATCAGTGGAGGAGTACGCCACGGAGTTCGGCCGTCTGAGCCGATACGCAGAGTACATGGTTTGTGACCCGGAGATCAGGGCGAGCCGTTTCAGAGAGGGGCTGATCTGGGACATCAAGATCCTCATTTCCTCCTTTTATGAGACTTATACCCAGATCTATGCGGAGGCCCGCAAGGTAGAGCGGGAGCGGGGCCTGAAGCCCAAGAGGGATCGTGATCTATTTTCGGGGACTACTAGCAGCGCGGGGGCTGCTAAGCGTCCTCAACTCCAGCATCATTCTATTCCGCAATGCTCGCAGCAGATTCGTTCTCCGATTAGGGCATCAGTTCAGCAGGTGCCCCAGCAGCAGCAGCAGGGACCCACACAGCAGGCACCTACTTGCCACTACTGTAAGAGGTCCAGACATCTCTGGGAGGTTTGCAGGAGACGTTTGGGTGTGTGCCTATACTGTGGCACCGAGGGACATCAGGCGAGGGATTGCCCTTCGAACCATCGCCGTGCAGCTCATGGAGCACAGGGTAGGCCACCTATGGCACCGCATCATGCCCTCCACCAGCAGCGGGATATATCCCGCCAGGACGGGGCTTTTGCGATGACAGTTGAGGATCCTGCAGGCATTGGACTAGGAGGTAGGGTCTTGCTCTTTCTTTTACCCGTTCTTTCCGCCCATTGATTGATGATTGCTTTCTTAGTACCTTTAGTTTGCATATGTGATGATCATGCTAGATTAAATAGAAAACCCCAATGAAGACTGCAATAACAGGATACTGTAGAGATTTAAAACCATGCATGTGTTCTGATTTCCTGGATTACATGTTATATAACTTAGGATAAAATTTAGTAGACCTTGATTGTTGGGTGCTTGACTTAGAGAAGAGTACGACCGTTTGAATTTCGAGGACAAATTTTTTTAAGGAGGGTAGATTTGTCACCCCCAGTTTTTGAATTAGGGGTATTTTCGTTATTTCAAGTTTTATAATTTTTTAGGAATTTTATTTGATTTTATATAATTTTTTTTGGAATTTGTTTGAGTTGGTTTGAATTTTATCCAATTTAGACTTAAGTTGGAGACCCGGGTAGCCTGAACACTAGTGGGACCCACATACTAGCTGGGCTTGGCCCACATACCATCCTAATTAGGCTAGAAACCATAAACCTATTTCCATGGCTTAATTAGTCATTTTAGAGCTTAATTAGTATTTAGAATTAGACCGAAACGAACCGAACCCGAACCAATTAAACCTAAGCCTAATGGGTTTGGAGGGTTATTGGATCTCACCCAAACCCAATAACCCCCCCCCCCCCCCCCCCCCCCCCCCCCCACCATGGCCGGCCAAGTAAGAGTCCCCCCCCTCTTTCTTCTATACTAAGTTAAACTCTCTATCTCTCTCTAAACTCTTTCTTCTCCCCAAGCTTCTTTCTTTCCTTCAAGAAAACCAACTTAGGTATGTAATTAATTCTCTATTTATTACTCCTTTCCATTTATTGTCTTCACAATTATTGTAGAGGGAAAGATTCTCTACACTTTGCCCACTTTGTAGGATTCCCTAGAAATCTAGGTTAGGGATAATTTGGGAGTTTTCTAAATAAAATGGTATATATATATTTATATATATATATATATATATATATATATATATATATATATATATATATATATATATATATATATATATATATATATATATATGTGGATGTATTATATATTTATATTTAAATTTGTGTGTGTAGAGGAATGAGAGTGGTGGTGGTGGTGTCATGAGGGTGGTGGTGGTTGCGTGTGAGAGTAAGTGTGTGTTAGTGTGGTAGAGAGAGTGTGTGTGTGTGTGTATTTATATATATATCTATGTGTGTATGTATTTATATATAGATATATATAGATATATGTATGTATTTATATGTATATGGATATGTGTGTGTGTGTATGTATATATATATATATAGATGAGTGTGTGTGTTGGTGTAGATAAAGATATAGATGTATATATATAAAGATAGATAGATAGATATATATATATATATATATATATATATATATATATATATATATATATATATATATATATATATATATATAGAGAGAGAGAGAGAGAGAAGAGTAGAGGATGAAGAGAAGGAGAAGTAGAATGAGAAGAAGAAGAAGAAGAAGTGAAGCAACAGCAGCAGCTGCTGCTGTGGCAGCAGGCCACACAGCAGCAGCAGCATAGCCCTGCAGCAGCAGCTGCAATGGCAGCTACCCCCCCTTTAGCCCATTTTACCCCCTATCTACCCCCCCTCATATATATATATATATATATATATATATATATATATATATATATATATATATATATATATATATATATATATATATATATATATATATATGTTTATATAGGTATATAGATAGATAGTTATATAGTTAGATAGATAGTTAGATAGATAGTTATACAGATAGATAGGAAGATGGTTAAAAGAAGAGGAGATTAGAGTAAGAAAGAGAAGAAGAGAATTAGAAAAGATTAGAAGGAGAGAGTAAGGAAGAGGTTAAGAAGAAGAGTTAGAGTTAGAAGAATAGGAAGAAGAAGTTAGAAGAAGAATGATTAGAGGAATGGGAAGATTAGGTAGAAAGGAATTAGAATAGGATTAAGAGGATTTTGAGTTAGAGGGTGAAACGGAGCTCCGAGTATCGGAACGCGACGAAACTTGGCGTAGGCCTAGAATACGTGAATTAGATTTTGCGGGTAGGTTCCCGAGTAGAAATCGGGGTCGTAGGGCACCGGTATCGCGTCGTACCATTGCGTATCTTGAAATATTCAAGATATCGGCAATGGGCCGTAAGATGGACTAGACGTCCACTCTACCTAGGTATTTTGGTAGATAATGAACCTATAGGCTAGTATCATACTACCCTAGGGAGCTCGGGTCAAAATACTAAGCGTAGGTAGGCTAACTTGATATTCACCTAGGCTAGAAATTTACCTTAGAAAAGGGTAAATTAGGATATTGGCCTACGGCCAAGATACGGGTTTAGAAGTCCAAGATGGACTTGGATATGAGTTGTAGAGGTTGGTAATGATTAGAAATAGTCGCCTAGACCTAGTCTTGACCTCGGTTGACCACGGTTGACTTTTTAGACCAAAAGTCAACTATGGGTCAACACTTTACCCAATTTAGTCCCAAATTCCATTAAACTTGAGCAGTTGACCAAAAGTCAACTTGTCACGCCCCAGTACCGAAATACGGAGATGGACTAGGCCAGCTACTCCATATAAGGTACGTAACGTCATACGGCGATCGTGGTAGCTGTCGAGAGACTAGGGGGTACATGCTACAATCAAGTCTCCTATGGTCCCACAGAGTTCTATGTCTCAATCAATCAAATCACATCAGCAATTAAATGAGCATTAAAGATAAAGCAGTAAGGCGTCCCCGACGCTTCATCAAAATGGTCATGAGAGACTAGCTTTATAATTTAGCTATCTCAGAGAGTCAGGAGTACAAAATTATACACAGCTGCAGTCTGTTTAATTACAATTATGTACTGACACAAAATATCAAGCATTCCGGCTAACAGGTGCCGGTGGCTAAACGCCGCACAAAGTATAAGCAGGAGTGGTGGAGAAGAAACCCACTCTAGTCCCCGAACTGCCATACTCCTAGTATGCACCATGGATGTCAGGGAGGAAGATCGTGTCCTCTGGCTCTGCTACGAGATCTGGCCAAACAAAACCAGCGGGGTCAGCCCCGAATAGCAAGTACCGCCAAAGGGGCACAAGAGTTAAGATTAAAAACCCAGTTAATAGAATGATTGATAATAGTAATACTTATGCTACTGTTATAGGGTAGCGCAACATCCTCGAACCCATATGGCACCCTTACAACCAAACAAGGACAAAAGGTGCCGCATGGAGTTGGGACGTGTCGTACTCTATAACTTTCACATAAGTTAAAAGGGCAGAAACAATAAAATCTCCTGATCGTGACTTCGATCGATAGCCTATCGTAGCACAATAACCAACCCAACAATCAAACAAGAACATGGGTTGGATCTTGTACCATGATAGACCATGTTTCTTAGTCATTTACAGAAGTAACACTTCACAACCAGAATAAGCCTTCCGTTCATAACTTCGGTCCACAGCCTGTCATAGTACGATAACCAATCCAACAATCAAACAAGAACATGGGTTGGATCACGTATCATAACAGTCCGCTTTCCTCAGTTATTCACGAAAGGTAAAAGGATACAAGCAAGTCATTTTCATGGCCAATCAAGTCTACGAGTTTCTAGTAGAACGAGGTTATCCTCGCGTCATGTTATTTAAAAATCCTCAGATCGTATCTTTCCAGCAAGGCTACCCAACCCAGGGGTTCGCGTAGACAGATATTATTGAGCACAGGTCCCTCGTAAGGCCACCTTGCCAAAATATATAATATTTAGCAGGAATTAATCGGATACAGTCATCCACTCGTTGCAGATGACACAGTATTCGTGGAGACCAGCCGGCGCGTCAAGACAATATCTCAAGGCGGCTGGTGTAACACGATCTCGGGATTCTGCCCTCCCCATGCATCTAGTATATTTAGTTGCCTAGTTTAACCCTAGGTGAAATATTGGACTCTCATGCTGTGGCCTGCATGATTATCCTCCTAAGTCGTACTCTAGTACGAGTACCCCAAAAGAGGATCCATGTCAATCAGTATGTCAACATGTTCTACCCTCCTTGGTGTAATGCATCATTACAAATACGCCACGTGGAGTTACGAGTCATTTGTTGAGCATGAACAAGAACTGGGACATTCAGGTACATGTATCAGGTAGGAACACTTTGTTCACCGGGGTCACATTAGTGCTCATATCATGCTCAGGACAAAAGGCGTAAGGATATATAGCTTACACAAACATTTACATATATATATATATATATATATATATATATATATATATATATAGGCAATATAAAATAAAATAAGATAAAATATAGGGGAGTCCAGGTCAGAGTGCGCTGGGTCCAAGCGCGCAGGGTCGAAGTGCGCAGGGTCAGACTGCGCAGGGTCAGACTGCGCTGGGTCGGAATGTGCAGGGTCAGACTGTGCAGGGTCAGAATACGCAGGGTCAGGCTGTGCAGGGTCAGAATGCGCAGGGTCAGGCTGCGCAGGGTCGGAATGCGCAGGGTCAGGCTGCGCAGGGTCAAACTGTGCAGGATCGGAATACGCAGGGTCAGACTGCGCAGGGTCAGACTGCGCAGGGTCGGAATGCGCAGGGTCAGGCTGCGCAGGGTCAAACTGCGTAGGGTCAGACTGCGCAGGGTCAGACTACGCAGGATCGGAATACGCAGGGTCAGACTGCGCAGGGTCAGACTGCGCAGGGTCAGGCTGCGCCAATCGCTAAAAAGCGCTGGGCCACGAGGGAGCTGCTCCAATCGCTAAAAAGCACTGGGCCACGAGAGAGCTGCGCGCGCCAACTGCTACAGGGTCATCTCCTTCCTCTTGGCTGAGAGCAAGAACACCATGAGCCCTAGAACTTCTAAGGTTCATAAAATCCTCATCCTAAGCCCAAATTGGGACTTCAATAGGTCAAAATGGGGTAGAACAAAATTCTCTACAACATGGAACACTCAAAACTTAAAAATAACGAAGTTTGCTAGATCAAAACCAAGAAAATCCGAAAATGGTTAAAACTTAGATCTACAAAAATTAAAGCTTCAAAATGGAAAATTTCAAGTTCTAAACTAGTATAGAATGAGGAGAAGAAAATATTTTGACAAATAATTTTGTAAGAAAACATGAACAAAATTTATTGATCCATCTCTTGAGCAAGTTGGCACTTGCCTTGGTTGGTGGAGGAAATAAATGAAAGGAAATAAATGAGAGGAGAGAGAATGAGATGAGTTATATATATAGAATCTTGAACCCATGGGTTCATGATGAACCATTGGTGAACCAAAAATAGGTTACCCAAATGAGCTAAAACTGTAGGCCCAAATACAGAAAATAAATTACGAAATAATATTTTGTCGAATATTTTAGGAAATGCTTGAAGAAATACAGCATAATAAATATCATATAAATACAAGGTAAATATATTTTATCGGTTTACGTATTAAAATACGTATTCCAGGATCGGGGAGTGACATCTCTACCATTCTTAGAAAAATTCCGTCCTCGGAATTCCAGCCAAGACAGGATAGTGAAATCAGGGCAAGCAAGACACAATCATATACAAGTTAACTTACCCTAACAGTTATTATTATACATCACAAAAGTGCAAAATAAGCAGGTGCAGATAAGCATAGAGTCGTGTCCATAAGGCATAAAAATATACCTCATTAGTCAAACAAATGCGGATACCGAGATCTGATCTCGTCCTCGCGCTCCTAGGTTGACTCTTCCGAAGAGTGATGGTTCCAAGAAACACGGACAAGGCTTATCGTCCGATTCTTGAGTACCTTCTCTCGCCGGTCCAAAATAGACACGGGTTGTTCCTCGTAAGTTAGGTCGGTACCAACGACTAACTCAGAATGATCGAGGATATGACTCGGATCCGGGACATACCCACGTAATTGGGACACATGAAACACATCATGTATGCCCGTTAACGAAGGCAGAAGGGCAAGTCGATAAGCCACATCGCCTACCCGAACGAGAATCTTAAAAGGACTAACGTATCTTGGACTAAGCTTTCCTCGGGTTCCAAATCTGATGATATCCCGAGTAGGCAAAATCTGCAGAAATACTTGGTCGCCAACTCTGAACTATAGAGGCCAACGATGCTGATCTGTCCAATGACGATGTCGGTCCTGTGCAACTCGAAGGCGCTCTCTGACCAACTTAACTATCTCCACAGTCTGCGTGATCATCTCTGGCCCCAACAACTTCCGTTCTCCGACGTCGTCCCATGCCAAAGGGGACCTGCACTTTCTTCCGTACAATGCTTCGAAAGGGGCCATCTGAATGCTAGCCTGATAGCTGTTGTTATAGGAGAACTCCACTAGATGAAGGTGATCCTCCCAAAACCTGCCAAAATCCAAGGTACACGCCCGTAGCATATCTTCTAACGTCTGAATGGTTCTTTCTGATTGCCCGTCAGTTTGTGGATGATAAGCAGTACTGAATCTTAACTTGGTTCCCAAACTTTGGTGTAAGCTCCGCCAAAAATGGGAAGTAAACCGCGTATCCCGATCTGATACTATACTAACTGGAACACCGTGCTGTCTTACTATCTGCTTCATGTACATTTCTGCTAACTGCTCAGTAGTCTGTCCAACTCGGAAGGGAAGGAAATGAGCGACCTTCGTGAGTCGATCTACTATTACCCAGACTGCATTCTTACCAGTCGGGGATCTAGGTAAACCGGTCACAAAATCTATCGTGATGTGCTCCTATTTCCATTCTGGGATAGGAAGTGGCTGTAGCAACCCTGCTGGTCTCTGCTGCTCGGCTTTCACCTGCTGACATACCAGACACTTGGATACAAATCTCGCTATCTCTCTTTTCATGCCATTCTACCAAAAGAACTGCCTGATATCTCGATACATCTTCGTTCCTCCTGGATGAATGGATTAAATAGAACTATGAGCTTCGGACATAACTTCTTGCCGAAGGTCTCCACTCGGTACACAGAGTCTGTTTTCAAACCGGAGCATACCATCTTCATGAATCACTAACTCCTTCCTACGGCCTGATTCATACTCCGACTGCAATTTTTGAATCTGTGAATCTCCCGCTTGTGCTGTCCTTATCCTCTCTACTAAGGTTGACTGAATCTGCATACTGGTCATTCTTCCTATATCTCTTGGCAAAACTACTTCGATTCCCATACTCTGAAGATCTTCTAAAATATGCTTCTGCGAGGTCAAGATAAAGGCACTGTCTCTCCTACTCAGTGCATCTGCAACTATATTCGCCTTGCCTGGATGATACTGAAGATCTAAATTAAAATTCTTCAGCAGTTCTAACCATCTTCTTTGTCTCATGTTCAAATCTCGCTGCGTGAATACGTATTTCAAACTCTTATGGTCAGTATAGATCTCTATCCGATCCCCATATAAGTAATGCCTCCACAACTTGAGTGAAAACACCACAGCTGCTAACTCCAAATCGTGAGTCGGGTAATTCTTCTCATGGTCTCGAAGCTGCCGAGACGCATATGCTATCACCTTTCCGTGCTGTATTAATACACATCCAAAACCCTTCCCTGATGCGTCACAATATACTGTAAAGCCTCTCGCTCCCACTGGAAGCGTCAAGATTGGGGCTGAGATCAATCTCTTCTTCAATTCTTCAAATGATGCCTGACAGCTAGCTGACCAAACAAACTCTACGTCCTTGTGCGTCAAACGTGTTAAGGGCACAGAGATCTTGGCAAAGTCCGCCACGAACCTTCTGTAGTAACCAGCTAGTCCTAAGAAACTTCGTACTTTTGCAACCGTTCTCGGGACCGGCCAATGCTCTACGGCCTCAATCTTCTTCGGATCCACTGACACTCCTGCCCCAGAAATTACATATCCCAGGAACGAAATATGGTCTAACCAGAATTCACACTTGTCGAGCTTCGCATAAAGTTGATGCTCCCTCAATATCTGCAAGACAGTCCGAAGATGTTTCTCATGCTCCTCTTCACTGCTGGAATAGACAAGAATATCATCTATGAACACCACCACAAATTTATCCAAATACGGCAGAAAGATGCGGTTCATTAAATCCATGAATACTGCGGGGGCGTTGGTTAGTCCAAAGGGCATTACTAAAAAATCGTAGTGCCCATATCTAGATCTGAATGCTGTCTTCGGTATGTCTTGCTCCCGGACTCTTACTTGATAGTATCCCGACCGAAGATCGATCTTGGAAAAGACGCTGGCCTTGCTCAACTGGTCAAACAGGTCATCAATCCTTGGTAGTGGGTACTTATTCTTCACTGTTACTGCATTCAGCTTGCGGTAGTCGATGCACATCCTCGTCGACCCATCCTTCTTGGGAACTAGAATCACTGGCGCGGCCCAGGGCGATTTACTGTCTCGGATGAATACCTTAGACTTTAACTCTTTCTCATGTCGATACAACTTATCTTGTTCTGACGGCGACATTCTGTAAACTCTGTCTGCAATAGGCCTCGTTCCAGGGTTCAACTCAATGCTAAATTCTACCTCTTTGACTGGGGGTATCCCTGGGAGCTCATCAGGGAAGACGTCGAGAAAATCTTCGACCACTTTCGGAATCTGTCCTGGCTCTGACACTGCTGCTGAGATGACGCCTCCGGCCTGATTCTTCAAGGTTCGAGTAAAGATGAACTGTTCCATCCCAGGAACGCTGAATATGACCCTACGTCCTCTACAATCAATTGTCGCATGACTGTCTCTCAACCAGTCCATGCCAAGAACAATATCAAAATTCCCCATAGGAAATTCAATCAATGATGCGGGCAGTAAATGCCCACACACCTCTACCGGACATGAAAAGCGCACTCTGCTAACTTCTACAAGCCCATTGCCGGTGAGTATATCCATCCTCTCCGGCAATGCCTGAAACTCTAATCCAATCCGTGTAGCATATTGTGCCGAGATGAATGAATGAGTAGCGCCTGAATCAAATAATGCTACAGCGGGAAATGAGGTGACGAAAATTTTACCTGCCACCATGTCACTAGACGCTAGAGCCTCTCCCAAGGATAATGTGAGAGCCTGGCCCTGGCCCCGCGGAGCTCCTTGTTGTGGCCTTCCTCGACCATGTTGTTGCTGCCCCTGAGGGCCTCCGGCTTCCTATGCTTGGCAAAATATCTGAGCCTGCGTTGGTAGACGCTGGACTAGGGGCCTTACTGCTAATACTGGCCCTCCACTCGGGGTTGCCTCCGGAGCTGGCAACGCTGAAAACTGCTGAGCTGGCCCTCCTGGCCTCTGCATCATAGGACAAGTAGAAATACAGAGGTCTGAACTACCACACCTCAAGCATAAGCCATTCGCTGACCGACACACCTCCCTCGTGTGCCCTGCCTTCCCACAGAATGTGCATCCCTGGGGTGCTCTCTGACGCTGCTGTTGGTTCCTCGGCTGCTGATGCCGAACTGGCACTGTATTAGTTGACACGGCCGTCCTCCGCGGCGCTCCTGCATCATGAATGCGTACACCGGGTGCTGGTGCCGATGTTTGCTGCATTACTCCTCCTCCAACCTGGGAATAAGATCTCTTCTGACCCCCTGTCCTCGATGCCAACCTCTGCTGGGTAAGCTCATGCCTCCGAGCGGCCGTCAAAACAACGTCAAACGTCTGGTAGTCGTGTCCCTCCACAAGCTGCAGTAGTTCCAAATGAAGTCCCTGCTGAAACCTCATAGCTTTCTCTGGCTCCGTTGCCACCATTGCTGGTGCAAAATGGCACAATCTGCAGAACTCTGCTGCATACCCATCTACGGTCTTGCCTGCTTGCTTGAGACTAATAAACTTCTGCTGGAGCTCATATCGAACTACTACGCCAAAATACTTGGCCTTGAATCTTTCACTGAAGGTGGTCCAACGAACAGGGTGTCTTATTCCAACTTCTTCTGATGCCTACCAGTCGCGGGCAAGATCCTGAAGTACTAATTTGACCTGATCAACCTTCTTATCATCTGGAACCTTGGCTGCCACAAGAATGGCTTCAATGTCTTGAATCCATGCTGTCACGCCCCAGAACCAGAATACTGGAGAGCGGGAGCAGACACAGCCAGCTACGTATATTGAAATAGAATACATCTCAACTATACGGTCACGGCTGTCTAGATATGAGGGTTTACTACAAGCCAGCAGTCTCTTAAGGTCAAGCCTATTGTCTCAATCTCAAGCAATTAACAGAGTTACAAGATGTTAGAGCATCAAATATATATATATAAGGCGTCCCAAATATTACATATTGGATGATCATGAAGCTAGTCGTACAAAATGATAGGACTAGCAAGAGTTCAGTCATACATGATCAACCCTAGGATTTGTTAATCATGTTTACAGCCCGTAGGCAGACAGTAAGTAAATGTGCATCGAGCTAACAGGTGCTCGTCGGCTAAACGCCTCAAAAGAATAATTTTACATATAAGTGGGTGAAACAAAAAGGAAAACCCACTCTTGGCCCGGGTTCCGTCTAGTTGTCACCATTGGGCTGGAAGCTTGGTAGATCCTCGGGAGCTGCTCCGAAATCTGGCCACACAAAACCAGCTGGGTCAAACCCCAGAAAGAGCAAGTGCCACAAAGGAGGCCACAAATAAGAACAAAAGCCAGCATATCAGAACATAAAGAATAAAAAAAGTACAAGTAGTAAAGTACACAGGGCGATAAACGACTAGGGACGTGGAACCATTCCGGGAGCCAGGTTACAATCCTTAAACCAAACAAGGACCGGGGTTGTAACCCTTCGCCTGAATAGCTCACTGTCTCTACTCATTTATCGTTAAGATAAGTAAAACAAACATGCTCAGGAGATAGCAGGTACTGGAGCTAGACAAGACTTAGACAGAGCTAGACATCATTCATCCACAATCGGCCAAGCAAGTACTACGGCTTACTACTTTAACTAACTAGGGTTATCACAAGCCTAATTACTAACAAGATGCAAGTGAGAAACTCCCAGTCCCAAGCCCTGCAGACCATCCAGTTATCCTTCCGCGGGTTGAGAGTTATAGTTGGGTACATCGCCCGGGAGACAAATGTACCCTTAGGTGACTTAGAGGGTGCAACACATGACAGTGTGCTGGAAATGTGCTCTACTCGTCGGCAAGCTACAAGTCCATTAAAGCGCCCAGATAACGAGATTGCCTGTGACTGGGAATTCTCCATGTTCTAATTTGATCTAATAATTAGCCTAATCCAATTTAGCGCGAGTCCCTGGCCGTGGTACCCAGGAAGTCGCATCCTAGACATGATGCAAGACAAGACAAGTGGATTATACAAACAAGCAAGCAGGGACACCCACGGTGTCAAGTTGATTATACGAGTCAAGTTACAAGTCAAGTCAAGTCAGGAGTGCGCCGCCACGGGCCACTATCAAGTTATCAAGATAATTCATGTCAGGGTACTTGTTAGGGGTGCGCCACGACGGGCCACTATCATGTCAGATTGGTCATGTCAGGAGTGCACCACTACGGGTCACTGTCATGTTATGCTAGGTCCTTGTCATACCATGCCATGTACAATAGACATTCCAAACATATTAAGTAAAATCAAGTTCATGACAAAAGGCGTAAGGATATAAAATGGGCGTAAAATACCTAATAAAATACTAATATAAAATAGGACTATAGAAGAGCCAAGATCAAGAAATAACAAAATTCATCATAGACAAGTAGGTTGTGCAGGGTATGTACTGCGCAGGGTGCCAAGTGCGCAGGGTGAGCTGCGCAGGGTACCAACTACGCAGGGTGCCAAGTGCGCAGGGTGAGCTGCGCAGCAGATGGATTGCGCTGGATCAGGTTGCGCAGGAATGGATGGCGCAGGGTCAGATTGCACATGAGTGGAGTGCGCAGGGATAGATTGCGCATGAGCAGACTGCGCATGAGCAGCCTGCGCATGAATCCATGCGCACTCGGGTTGAGCGCAGTTCGCCAAGGGGCAAGCTGCGCGGTCGGCGCTGCGCTAAAGAGTGCTGGCCGAGGGGGATGCGCAATCCAGCCCTGCGCTAAAGAGCGCAGGCTACTGTCTTCTTTTCCAGGCCGAGAAGAAGACTCCAAGAACTCTAAGGTTCAAAACTTCATATCTTGGTAAAATCAAAACCAAATCTAGATTTTTAAAGTTCTAACTTGAGTAAAATTGAATTCTCTTCCACATGGAAGCATCAAAATCCACAAAAATCCAACCAAAATAGATCAAAACCATGTAAATCCGAAAATAGTCAAAACCTAGATCTAGAAAAATGAAAGCTCCAAATCACAAAATGTCAAGTTCTAAAGTTGTTCTCCATGGCCTAATCTAGCTAATGGACAAATAAAAAGTGGTGCTTATTTGATGGCAAGGTGCACTTGCCTAAGGGGTTGGGGAGTTGTGTGGAAGAAGGAAGAAGATGGAGAAGAAAAAATTAATGGAGAGTAAAGAGGAGAGAGAAAAAGTTGGTGGAGATATAATGAGGGTGGTTGTGTTGAGGGAGGAGTGTAGGTTAAGGTGTTCCATTCATGATGAACCAAACTAAACCAACTTTCACAAAATAAAACCAAACCATGGTCCAAAATCCATTTACGAGAAACCAAAATCCGCAAGTCGAGAAAATAAAATATGTGCCAAAAATCAAATACGAGCATAAATACGAAATACAGGAAATGGGGGTGAAACATGCATCCGCAGTGATGGCATCTCCGTACCATCAAAATACCTCGGGTTCAAGCGACGAAACCTTCCTGATGCTCCCGAGTTAGCTCCGGCACTCCTCTCAAGAGCTAACTGAATCCCTTGGTTCAGCAACACGTTCTGCTCCTGCTGCTGAGTCTGTTGTTGTTGGTGAGTGACAAGAATCCCCCGGATGATCTCCAGGAGTGCTACGGCATCTGGTACTGCCGTCGCTGCTGGTGCTGCAGGAGTTTTAATAACCTGCGGCTCTACTGCCTCTGGTTCCACTTCTACTCGTGTCTGCCCTAGGGAAGGTTCTCTTCCCTGTTGGTGCCCAGTCGAGCCGTGCTCTGACTGCTCTTCCTCATGGGCCTCACCCGCTACTGAGAATGAAGCACCCCTATAGAGGAAGATATAAGATTATCAAGTCCGAACGAGGAAGATTTCGAGGATGTAAGTCAGGTTAGAGATCAAGGCAAGGACAGAGAATTCGAAACAGAATTTCAAGGGGAACAAGTTTTGATTGAGACTCCTAATAATTCGCAATACCCCACAAGTCTGAAAAACAGACCTGCATGGGCCACCACTAAAATCTTGTCACGCCCCAGTACCGAAATACGGAGACGGACTAGGCCAGCTACTCCATATGAGGTACGTAACGTCATACGGCGATCGTGGCTGTCGAGAGACTAGGGGGTACATGCTACAATCAAGTCTCCTATGGTCCTACAGAGTTCTATGTCTTAATCAATCAAATCACATCAGCAATTAAATGAACATTAAAGATAAAGCAGTAAGGCGTCCCCGACGCTTCATCAAAATGGTCATGAGAGACTAGCTTTATAATTTAGCTATCTCAGAGAGTCAGGAGTACAAAATTATACACAGCTGCAGTCTGTTTAATTACAATTATGTACTGACATAAAATATTAAGCATTCCGGCTAACAGGTGCTGGTGGCTAAATGCCGTACAAAGTATAAGCATGAGTGGTGGAGAAGAAACCCACTCGAGTCCCCGAACTGCCATGCTCCTAGTATGCACCATGGATGTCAGGGAGGAAGATCGTATCCTCTGGCTCTGTTACGAGATCTGGCCAAACAAAACCAGCGGGGTCAGCCCCGAATAGCAAGTACCGCCAAAGGGGCACAAGAGTTAAGATTAAAAACCCAGTTAATAGAATGATTGATAATAGTAATATTTATGCTACTGTTATAGGGTAGCGCAACATCCTCGAACCCATATGGCATCCTTACAACCAAACAAAGACAAAAGGTGCCGCATGGAGTCGGGACGTATCGTACTCTATAACTTTCACATAAGTTAAAAGGACAGAAACAATAAAATCTCCTGATCGTGACTTCGGTCGATAGCCTATCGTAGCACAATAACCAACCCAACAATCAAACAAGAATATGGGTTGGATCTTGTACCATGATAGACCATGTTCTTTAGTCATTCACAGAAGTAACACTTCACAACCAGAATAAGCCTTCCGTTTATAACTTCGGTCCACAGCCTGTCATAGTACGATAACCAACCCAACAATCAAACAAGAACATGGGTTGGATCACGTATCATAACAGTCCGCTTCCCTCAGTTATTCGCGGAAGGTAAAAGGATACAAGCAAGTCATTTTCACGGCCAATCAAGTCTACGAGTTTCTAGTGGAATGAGGTTATCCTCGCGTCATGTTATTTAAAAATCCTCAGATCGTATCTTTCCGGCAAGGCTAGCCAACCCAGGGGTTCGTGTAGACAGATATTATTGAGCACAGGTCCCTCGTAAGGCTACCTTGCCAAAATATATAACATTTAGCAGGAATTAATCGGATACAGTCATCCACTCTTGCAGATGACACAGTATCCGTGGAGACCAGCCGGCGCGTCAAGACAATATCTCAAGGCGGCTGGTGTAACACGATCTCGGGATTCTGCCCTCCCCATGCATCTAGTATATTTAGTTGCCTAGTTTAACCCTAGGTGAAATCTTGGACTCTCATGCTGTGGCCTGTATGATTATCCTCCTAAGTCGTACTCTAGTACGAGTACCCCAAAAGAGGATCCATGTCAATCAGTATGTCAACATGTTCTACCCTCCTTGGTGTAATGCATCATTGCAAATATGCCACATGGAGTTACGAGTTATTTGTTGAGCACGAACAAGAACTGGGACATTCAGGTACATGTATCAGGTAGGAATACTTTGTTCACCGGGGTCACATTAGTGCTCATATCATGCTCAGGACAAAAGGCATAAGGATATATAGCTTACACAAACATTTACATATATATATATATACATATATATATATAGGCAATATAAAATAAAATAAAATAAAATATAGGGGAGTCCAGGTCAGAGTGCGCTGGGTCCAAGCGCGCAGGGTCGAAGTACGCAGGGTCAGACTGCGCAGGGTCAGACTGCGCTGGGTCGGAATGCGCAGGGTCAGACTGCGCAGGGTCAGAATACGCAGGGTCAGGCTGCACAGGGTCGGAATGCGCAGGGTCAGGCTGCGCAGGGTCGGAATGCGCATGGTCAGGCTGCACAGGGTCAAACTGTGCAGGGTCGGAATGCGCAGGGTCGGAATGCGCAGGGTCAGACTGCGCAGGATCGGACTGCACAGGGTCGAAATACGCAGGGTCAGGCTGCGCAGGGTCAGACTGCGCAGGGTCAGACTGCGCAGGGTCAGACTGTAATATTCCTGTTTTGAAATACATATATGACCGTATTATTGTTTTTGGAAGATTTTAATTTTTGGGGTATTCTTAAAATTTTTATTATTTTCTTGGAGGTAATTTTATCCTCATTATTATTATTATTAATAATTTTCTTGTTCCTAAACTACCCTCCCAAATATCTACCTAACCCCTCTCTCTTTCTCTCTCTCCCTCACTCTCACCCTCCCCTACCTAACTCCCCTCTCTCCCTCACCCTCTCTGGAGAACCGGCCAACCCCTCCCCCCAAAATTTCCCTTCCTCTCTCTCTCTCTCCCGATCTCCCACTCTTCTCCCCGACCTCCGGCCGTCGCGAGCGCCACCACCATCTTCCCCCACCACCATCATCGTCGCCATCTGCTCCCACCGTCTCCACCACCACTTCCGCGACTACCACCACCGCCATGGCCTCCGGCCACCTCCCTCTCGGCTGGCGCCACCGCCCCGACCATCATCATCGTCGTCTCTCTCTTACCACTATCTCCTCCGCGGCCCCCGGCCCCTTCCGCCGACGTCGCCATCTCCATCTCCTCCGCGGCCCCCAGCCCCTTCCGTCGACGTTGCTGTCGCCGTCTCCATCACCTCCGCCACCACCTTCGTCGACGCCAGCGCTGCCATCTCCCCCGCCCCTTGGCGCAGCTGCTGCCGCCGTCGTCCTTTCACCACCGCGGGGCCGACCCGACCTGGCCGAGTACCCCTCCGGTGAGTTCCTCCGCCTCCTCCTTTCTCTGTCCTCCCTCCGCCGGATCCCCGACCTCGCCTGGCCGGGCTTCCCCGGCGGCCACCGCCTGTTCCTCCGCCTCCCCTCTCCTTCTTGGGCTGTGAGCTCCTCGGGGAGCGAGCCCTTCGATCGGCGCGCCTCGGGCAGCGTGCTGCCTCGAGCAGTGCGCTGCCTCGTGCAGCGTATTCCTCGGGCAGCGTACCCTCGGTTGGTGCGCTTCCTCGTGTTTTTGGGTCGTGTGCACCTCGGTGTACGTGTCGTCTCATTTTGTGTGTACCTCGGTCTACGTATTGCCTTGGGCAGCGGGACGCCTCGAGCCCCGCGCTGCCTCGGGCACCGTGCCATCTTGATTTGAGCGTTGTCTCGGTTTTCGTGCCCCGGCCTTTGTGCCATCTCAATTTGCGTGTACGTACAGATTTGCGTGCCGCCTTGGTTTGTGTATTGTTTTGGACTTCGCACCGCATCGATTTGCGTGCATACGTCGACTTGTATGCCGCATTGATTTGCGTGCTTCCTTGAGCCTCGCTCTGTCTCGATTCGCGTGCTCGCCTCGATTTACGTGACGCGTGATTCGTGGACCATTCTGATATTCGTGATTTTCTCGATCTACGTGCACGTCTCGGTTTACGTGCACGTATTTCCCGTTCATCTTGATATTCGTGCCATCTCGATTCTCGTGCGCGTCTCGATATACATACACGTCTCGGTTTACGTGTTCGTATCGATCCGCGTACCTCGGTTTCTGTGCCAGTTCCCTGTACTGCTTGTGGAACCCACACGGTATAGCCTTCTGCCATCCCTTGTGATTATTCTATTATTTTATTGTTTGGTGCTAATGATTGTTTATTGTGTGTTCTGAGGATCTCGATTGGCGTGCTAGCGTGGATCGCGACTGCCGAAGACTTGCTTACCTAGCCGAGCCCTCTAGGCAAGTATCCCTTGCTCATCGACGGCTCTTGCCCTCTCTCCTGGCTTTTATTTCATTTAATTAATTGTACTTGTAAATTTTATTACCATGATTAGTGTAGCCTAGTAGTAGATATGCCATGATGATAACTTAGGATAGCTTGGTCCGATACCGGGATAGACCGTATCGGGCAACTTGGATGGGTCATCCACACCTCCGAGGATACGAGCACGACTCACTTGTATGGATTGTCCCTGTATGCCCCGTGTCCGACTCGCGGTCGGGTAACGGCTTGGCGAACTACTCATGTGGCTGTGATTGTGCTTGGGTTAGAACTATAGACATGTGCTGTGATGCGCCCTGCGAGGTGGTTAGTTGATTATATTATGCATGTTGGCTTGGCACCCAGTACGCATTGTAGCGCTGCTGGAGGCCGGGACTTAGTGGTCTCGGGTTCGATTGGTTTCCAGTACGCATCGTAGTGCTACTGGAGGCCGAGACTTAGTGTTCTCGGCTGTCGACTTGTTCCCAGTACGCATCATAGTGCTGCTGGTAGCTGAGACTTAGTGTTCTCAGCCTGCGATTCTGCGATTCTGCGGCGGGTTGTGCCGAGTGGTTTTAGCCCCAACTCGTTGAGAGCTCCCGTCCAGAATACAGAGGAGACTCTGTCGGATTTTTCCAGAATTCCCGATCGGGAATTTGGTTCGAAGGATTGGGCAGAACCCTTCCTTTGGTTTGCTGGACTGGGCTCGTACATGTCTTGGTATAGTATACCTGATCCTATTGCCTGCCAGGTAGACTCCCGACTAGATTAGTCGCCTAGCTCCAAACCTGTCTTGTCCGTCGGATTTAGGCCATAGATTGATTGCATGCTAGGATACCCAGCAAGACTTGACAGCCGTCATCGCCGTATAGTGTATTCGTACCTTATACGGTGTAGCTGGCCTACGTTCGTCCCCGTATTTCGGTACTGGGGCGTGACACAGACTGCGCAGGGTCAGACTGCGCAGGGTCAGACTGCGCAAGGTCAGACTGCGCAGGGTCAGGCTGCGCCAATCGCTAAAAAGCGTTGGGCCACGAGGGAGCTGCGCCAATCGCTAAAAAGCGCTGGGCCACGAGAGAGCTGCGCGCGCCAACTGCTACAGGGTCATCTCCTTCCTCTTGGCTGAGAGCAAGAACACCATGAGCCCTAGAACTTCTAAGGTTCATAAAATCCTCATCCTAGCCCAAATTAGGACTTCAATAGGTCAAAATGAGGTAGAACAAAATTCTCTACAACATGGAACACTCAAAACTTAAAAATAACGAAGTTTGCTAGATCAAAACCAAAAAAAAATCCAAAAATGGTTAAAACTTAGATCTACAAAAATTAAAGCTTTAAAATGGAAAATTTTAAGTTCTAAACTAGTATAGAATGAGAAGAAGAACATATTTTGACAAATAATTTTGTAAGAAAACATGAACAAAATTTATTGATCCATCTCTTGAGCAAGTTGGCACTTGCCTTGGTTGGTGGAGGAAATAAATGAAAGGAAATAAATGAGAGGAGAGAGAATGAGATGAGTTATATATAGAATCTTGAACCCATGGGTTCATGATGAACCATTGGTGAACCAAAAATAGGTTACCCAAATGAGCTAAAACTGTAGGCCCAAATACAGAAAATAAATTACGAAATAATATTTTGTCGAATATTTTGGGAAATGCTTGAAGAAATACAGCATAATAAATATCATATAAATACAAGGTAAATACAATTTATCGGTTTACGTATTAAAATACGTATTCCAGGATCGGGGAATGACACAACTATTAGTCACCATTGACCTAGGGTTAACCTAGGGTTGACCTAGAGTTGACCAGAGTTGACCCGATGACCAAAAGTCAACGGTAAGTCAACTTTCGACCTAGTTTGATTAGGATTGACTTCCAATGTCCTCCTATGACCAAGGTAGACCTAACTAGACCTGTCTTGACCTAGTATGACTTTGTTAGGCCTAATATGAGTTAGATTAACCCTGTACCATCTAGTTTGACCTTGTTTGACCTAGATTGACTTAGTTTGACGTGTCTTGACCTATTTTGACTCAGTATGACTTAATTTCACTTCCAAACCATTATATTGATATAGTATTCTATCTATAGGTCCTCGAGGCACTGATCTTGGACTCAGTCAACTTATCCATCACAGTACAGGCGAGTACATTCTCTGATAATATTTCTGTTTTATGATATCGTCTTTGTTTCTAGTATTTAGTGTAGATTATCCTTGTTCTCTTGACACATTGTTCACACGGATTGATATTTGTCTGGATCCCATCATAAGATGTTATTCCTCTTATATATGGTATACACTGGGCAAGTCTTCATTGTTTATTTTTTATTGTATAGATACGATTCCTGCGTAGGCTCGCGACCTCCTCAGAGAATACGTATCATGACGTGTCATGACTGGATCCACTATATTAGTCAGGGATGGGGGTGTTAGCGTAGATATGTGATCAATACCCCACAATATTGTATTGTATCATCATTGTATAGTGTTAATCATACACTCACGTATGATTAGCCAGGCCAAACATTGTATCAAGTTCTAAGCCGATCACATGTTGAAACTAATACTAAACTCACATAGATATGGTTCCAGATTTTTGTACATAATTTATACTATTTTTCCTGTTCTTACATTCAGATTACAATCTTGACATGCCTTACCATGATTCATGTACACATTATTTACTTCATAGATTCTCTCTATTTACTGCTATATTTTCAATATCGTCTAACTAGAACTGTTATTGAGATTTGTGCTCGTTCCATCCTGACTGGATATGTTGACAAAATTTTACAGATTGTGGCGATGAGGATTGTCCTACCTACTACGGTCCTCATGACGTAGTCGGTCTAGACTTGGAGACCTTGGTTCAGCAGGGCTTAGCTCCGCCCGACGAGCCTCTAGCTTAGTTTAGTTAGACTAGACATTTTGGACTGGACCTTGTCTCCAGCTTGCTACTTATGTTATTATATTATATTTTGGATTGTATTAGAGACTTGGACTTAGACTTGTATATTATTTGTGTTTGGACTTGACAGGTTATATTTTTATCGTCATGTTGTCTTTATCTTTCAGTCTTTACTTTATCATCTTAGAATTGTGATTGAGTATTCATATATTATCATTGCTTGTCCTCCGTTCGGAGTTGACCATATTCTCGACAGGTTTTGATATTATATATAAACTGTTGTTAGAGTAGAAAACCTACAGCGTTCCACGCCGTTTTTACGGTGAGGGCTGGGCGTTGTTACGTACACGTACCCTTATAGCGGGTGCGGGTCGTGACAGTGCGGAAAGGGCCAGGATAGCAGGAGGGTTGGGGCCCTTGCAAATGATGTGGCAGAACTCGTCGAAGGGGGACGCCGCCGAAGAGTGAAGAGCAGCCAAGGACGGCAAAGCTTCGCCTTTGTCCGAGATGTCGAGGATGTTGCCGATGTCCCGAGACGTGAGACGGAAATGACGATCGTTGACCATCGACTGTGTGGCGCCGTGCTCGTCGTCCGAGACCAAGTTGCAGTAGAAGAGACGGACGGCGGCGGGGTAGATGGGAATCTGACACCGAAGGAGGCAAGAGAGTCCGGCCTCGTCGAATAGAGAGACATGGCCGAGGAAGAGATTCCAATTGATTGCTCGGCCCTTGAAGACATTATGATGGACAAAGTGTTGAAACCAAGTCTCGGCCGCCAAGGAGGATGTAAAGACCCGCTGATCATATCCGTAAGGGAGAGCCACCGGAGTGAAGGGATTGAAAAAGGTGGAGGAGGAGCGGGGACGCTTCGGATTGGCCATGAAGGAAAGTTGGAGGAGGAGGTTAGGGTTTTGAGGTGAGGATGAGATGTGTAGGGAGAAGAAGTAAAAAAAATAGGATTTTAATAGAGAAGGAGGAAGATGAACGGTTGGAGTTGGGAATGGGAGGGGTGGGTTGGGGAACGGTTATAGAGAGAAGTGGGTTGGAAATGATGATAAGGAAGTAAAAAGAGGAGTAATGGAGGATATGAAGAGATAGGTAATTAATGTGATGGGAAGTAATAAATTGGGAAGATGAGAGGGGTAATTAATAGGGATGTGATGGATGTGAAAGAACTAAATGAGAGTTGAAAAGAATAAGGAGAGAAAAGAGGAAAGGTGGGCCCGGATCTGGATTTGAAAAGCTGTCCGCCGCGAACCGGCATACCGTCGGTATGCCGACGTATGCCGACGGTATGCCGAGTTTTGAGACAGAACCTAATTCTGAATCGAAAAATGGCATGCCATCGGTATACCGCCGTATACCGTCGGTGTGCCGGCCAAGAAGATTTACGGGTCAAAAGATAAAATACCTAATTCTTGGCAAAGGAAGGTGAAGCGATCTTCCGGGAGCGGTTTGGTGAAAATATCGGCTAGCTGATAAGTAGTGTCAATAAATTCAAGACGAATATCTCCCTTTTGTTGATGGTCACGAAGAAAATGGTGTCTAATTTCAATGTGCTTCGTACGTGAGTGACAAATCGAGTTTTTCGTGAGATTGATCGAGCTAGTGTTATCACATTTAATAGGGGTGCAAGAATGAGAAATGCCATAATCTAAAAGTGTTTGTGACATCCAAAGAATTTGTGCACAACAGCAACCGGCCGCAATATATTCGGCCTCAGTGGTTGAAAGAGCAACAGAATTTTGTTTCTTACTAAACCACGATACCAAGGATTTCCCAAGGAATTGGCATGTGCCGCTAGTACTTTTTCGATCGGTCAATCTTGCATCCAGCAAAATCTGCATCCGAGAAGCCGTGAAGCTCAAAGGATGAAGATTTCGGATACTAAAGGCCCATGTTCATGGTACCTTTGAGATATCAAAAAATATGCTTTACGGCACACAAGTGCGATTCCTTTGGATTTGCTTGATACCGTGCACAAAGACATACACTAAACATGATATCAGGATGGCTAGCAGTGAGATAAAGTAGACTACCAATCATACCTCGATACTTACGGATGTCAACCGATGTGCCATCTTGATCATGGTCAAGCTTTGTCGTTGTTGCCATAGGAGTCCTCATTGATTTGGATGAGTCAAGTTTGAAACGCTTGAGGAGATCCTTTGTATATTTTGCTTGATTGATGAAGGTCCCTTTGGGTCCTTGCTTGGTTTGTAATCCCAAAAAGAATGATAGCTCACCCATTATACTCATTTCAAATTCTTCCTGCATAACTTTAACAAATTCTACACAAAGTGTGTTGTTAGTAGAACCAAAAATAATGTCATCGACATAAATTTGAACCAATAAGAGTGTGCCATTATGGGATTTGATAAAAAGTGTTGTGTCGACTTTCTCCTTTGAAAAATTGTATGAAACAAGAAAGGAGCTAAGGCGCTCATACCAAGCACGGGGAGCTTGTTTGAGGCCATAAAGGGCTTTGTGGAGTTTGAACACGTGATTAGGAAATTGAAAATCTTCAAAGCCGGGAGGTTGTTTAACATAAACTTTCTCTTTAATAATACCATTTAGGAAAGCACTCTTAACATCCATTTGAAAGAGCTTAAAGTCATTAAAACAAGCAAAAGCACAAAGCATACGAATAGATTCAAGACGTGCAACCGGAGCATAGGTTTCGTCGTAGTCAATGCCTTCCTCTTGGTTATAGCCTTGAGCAACCAATCGGGCCTTGTTACGAGTCACTAACCCATCTTCATTAAGTTTGTTGCGAAACACCCATTTTGTTCCAATGATGGGGTGATTGCTAGGTTTTGGGATAAGTTTCCAAACCTTGTTTCGCTCAAATTGATTTAACTCCTCTTGCATTGCTATCATCCAAAATTCATCAAGAAAAGCATCATTAACATTTTTAGTCTCTATTTGAGAAATAAAAGCCACGTTTGCACAAAGATCATGAGTGAAGGATCTAGTGCTAACACTGGAGGAAGGATCCCCAATGATAAGTTCCTTAGGATGATTGGTGACAAATCTCCATTCTTTTGGGAGATCCTTTTGAGGAGGCTCGAGAGGAGGAGACTCTTTTGTTGGAGTCACAACTTCATTATTAGATGAAGAAGGACGATCTTCAATAGAGGAGTTCTCCAACCCAAACGAGATGTCATCAATATCCTCGGAAGAGGAGAATGTAGAAGAGTTAAGTTCATTAAAAGAGACATTAATTAACTCTTCGACAACAAGACTTCTTTTATTAAAAACACGAAAAACTTTACTATGAGTAGAGTATCCAAGGAATATTCCTTCATAGGCTTTTTCTTCAAACTTTCCTAGGTTATCCTTGGTATTCAAAATAAAACAATTACAACCAAAAACTTTAAAATATTCAATAGAGGAAATTATGTCAAACCAAAGCTCATAAGGAGTCTTCTTAGAAATAGGTCTAATCAAGACCCTATTTATAACATGACATGCCGTATTAACGGCTTCCGCCCAAAAATATTGGGGGAGCTTATATTGGTTTAACATAACCCGGGCCATATCGCCAAGGGTTCTATTCTTTCTCTCCACAACACCATTTTGTTGAGGAGTTCGTAGACAAGCAAAATCATGTCCAAAACCATTCTTTTCACAAAATCTTTTGAAATCGGCATTGTCAAATTCTCCTCCATGATCACTTCTAATTTTGTTAATAGAAAAGCCTTTCTCATTTTGAACACGTTTACAAAAAGCAACAAATTCACGAAAAGTATCACTTTTGCAAGCAAGAAAAATAACCCAAGTAAATCTCAAAAAATCATCAACCAAAACTGTCACGCCCCAGAACCAGAATACTGGAGAGCGGGAGAATGACTCAGCCAGCTACGTATTACGGGTAGATGAATACCGTATAATACGATCAATGCTGTCTAATAAGACGAGGGGGTACATACTACATAAAAGTCTCACTATGGTCACTTCACATCTATCGTCTCAATCATTCAAACAAGAAACAGAAATAGAGAACATGTGAGATAAAGCAGAAAGGCGACCCAAATGCTCAGTCAAAATGTTCTTGATATCTGACTTTACAAAATACAGCCAGAGGATGTAGCAAGTATACACAATTGTTATCAGCTGCAGCCTGACTTAGTTATAATTATGCAAAAGTAGGTACAAGACAATCCGACTAACATGTCGGTGCCAAGCGGCAAAGTATAAAGTAATTCACAAAACGAGCGGGGAAGTAAGAAACCCACTCGAGTCCTCCTGCGATCATCCCTCTAGTATTGACCATCTTGGAGGCAGAAGTAAGCTGGATCCTCGGGGACCGGCTCTAAATCTGGCCATGCAAAACCAGAGAGGTTAGACCTCTAAATAGCAAGTACCGCAAGGGAGCACGATATGAAAAATAAACCAGTAAGAAGAGAATATGATAAAAGATCTCTGCTATCTACTAGGACTCACATAACATCACGACACTTCGAACCAACTTCCCAACCAAACAAGGACAGAAGTTGGCCCGTCATGTCCTGACATTCTGATCATCTCAGTTAGGTAACAGAGTAGGTATAGTACACAAGCAAATCAGTTTAAACGGC
The DNA here is from genome assembly GCA_029216955.1 of Iris pallida. Taxonomy (NCBI): domain Eukaryota; kingdom Viridiplantae; phylum Streptophyta; class Magnoliopsida; order Asparagales; family Iridaceae; genus Iris; species Iris pallida. The sequence goes on along the minus strand of JANAVB010019798.1, from coordinate 5,363,667 downwards.
CATGCAAATACTACGGCTTGCTATTGTGAGTTCCAAGTTATCCTGGAATTATGCAATAAAGATTTCTCAGTTCTTACTATGTGCAAGCAAGGCTAGTTTACCCAGTCAATCAACTGCGCCAATCATGAATTAGACGAGTCCCAGCGGGACGCCCGTCATCAATATACAATATACAATAGATAATATAATCAGATATCGCTCCCTGCCCGTGTGGTAGATTTGCAGTATCTGTGGGGACCAACCGGCCTGTCGGGCACTACTAGTCCCAAGAGGGCTGCCATGTAAGAACTTGGGAATCCATTCTCTCCATGCAATCATTATTTTATTTAACTTAATAGTCTCTACGTTGAGTGAAATCTCATGCCGTGGATTATGGTCATTCAGAATGAGTACTGGTGTACGGGGTACGATATGCACAACTCTACAACGATAGCCGTACGGTTAGGTTGTAGGTCTTTACATAGCGTAATGCAACAATCAAAACTAACCACGGAATAATCATGCCTTGACCATAAAGTACACATGCTACTTTTGTAAGATAAATAAATAACCAAATAAATAAATAAATAGATAATTTGAAGCCTGCATGTGCCTGTATGCCAATATTCGAGATCAGCCAGTCGATTATAATAGTTCATAATTAATATGAACATGTCTCATTCATTCAATTTAATAAGACGACTAGCCAGTCTCTTAGTTCCAACTAGGAACGCATGATCAATAATTAATTTAGATAACAGTTAATGCTAATTAATGCCAAGATAACAATTTTAATGTTAATTAATACCAATCCATGTCAATCAATGTTAATTAATGTCAATCAATGTTAATTCAGGGACGAGAATCAGCTAAAAGGTATTAGGGACTATAGTTCATACGACCAGGTAATTGGGATTCCAAGCGGCTCAATGCCTATGCGGCCGAGAAGTTACAAGCCTTATGCGGCTGGGGTTCTCGCTCATGCGACTAGGGTGGAACCAAGCCTCATGCGGCTCGCTGGTATGCAGCCAAGAGGGTGCAGTATCATGCGGCTGAGGAAGAAACAAAGTCTATGCGGCTAAAGAAAAGTAGTGCCCATGCGACGGGGAAATGATTTAGTCCATGCAGCTAAAAATCTCTTATGCGGTCGAACTCTTCATGCGGCTACGATGGACAGGAGTACGTGCGGCTGTGGCCAAATGGAAACTCATGCGGCTGCGTCCAAATGAAAACTCATGCGGCTGCGGCTAATGGAAGCTCATGCGGCTGAGAAAACTTATACGGCTGAGAAAACTTATGCGGCCAAGATAATGCCATGTGGCCGGAATCTTCATGCGGCTGAAACTTCTTCATGCGGCTAGCTACGCTTCATGCGGCCGAACTATTCATGCGGCCAGGTCCTCTTATGCGGCTCAAAAATTATATGCGGCTGGAAAAGACTTGCCGCATGAAAAACTCATGCGGTCGGGTCTGTTATTCTTCTCCGAATTTTTCTAAGGACAGAACCATGGAAACCATTGCTTCTAAGCTCTCTAAATCCTTCATTCCCAAGCCCAAATCTGAACTTCCATAGGTCAAAATGGGGTAGAACGAAATTCTCTACAACATGGAACCATAAAAACTTAAAGATAACAAAGTTTACTAGATCAAAACCTAAGAAATCTAAAAATGCATAAAATTTAGATCTACAAGAAATGAACCACGAAAATTGAAATTGCTAAGTACTAAAAAGGCTTAAGATCAAGTAAGAAAGATGATGGAACAATAAAAATAGTGATCCATCAAGAAGCAAGTTTGGCACTTGCCTTGGCGGCTGAGTAGGTGGGGGAGGAGTTATGAGGAAAAAGAAGATTAATGGTGAAGTAATGGAGAGAGAAAGGGGATGGCTTTAAATAAAAGAGGTGGTGGTAGGTGGGAGTTTGTTTCGGTTCATGCTGAACCAACATACTTAACTAAACCAATCCAAGCCGAACCCAAAGTATAGCTAAAGCAGAGTATAAAAGCAGAAAATAAAATATAGAAATAAAATTACAGAAAATTAATTATCATGAAATTAAAGGGATTTTAAATACAGAACAATACATGATAAATATTAAATAAATACATTAAGGCGGTATATGTCTAAAAATAAGTATTTCGAAAATGGGAAGTGACATCTCTACCCTTCTTAGAAAAATTTCGTGCTCGGAATTTTAAATCCAAGCAGGATAGGAATATCAAAACTAAGCTGATCTTGGTGCAAGAATACTTGAGCAAGCAATCATTCTTCAATGTTAACTAGCAGATAACATATCTATATTAACAACCTACGATATCAAGTAGTTCTATCTATAGGATGACAAGCATGAGGGTTTAAGACAATCAAGGTATACAGAAAGAGATATACCTTGTGAGTCAAACAGGTGCGGATACCGTGATCGGATATCATCCTCACGTTCCCACGTTGACTCCCCTAAAGAGTGATGACCCCAAGCAACCCGGACAAGGCTAATTGTTCGGTTATTAAGTATCTTCTTCCTTCGGTCCAAGATGGACACAGGCTGCTCCTCGTAAGACAGGTTGGTACCAACAACCAGCTCAGAATGATCATGGATATGGCTTGGGTCCGATATATACCTACATAACTGAATACATGGAACACGTCATGTACCTCTCGTAACGAAGGTGGAAGGGACAGACGATAAGCAACATCGCCTACCCTATCAAGGATAACGAATGGTCCTATGTATCGCGGACTCAACTTTCTACGAACGCCAAATCTAATGACCCCACGGGTAGGTGAGATCCGCAAGAACACGTGGTCCCCAACAGAAAACTCTAGCGGCCTACGATGCTGGTCCGCCCAATAACGATGTCGATCCTGCGCAACTCGAAGTTCCTTCCTAATTCCCTTAACCACTTCAACTGTCTGAACAATCAATTCTGGGCCTAGCATCTTCCTCTCTCCGATATCATCCCATGCTAGTGGCAATCTACATTTCTTACCATATAGTGCCTCAAATGGCGCCATCTGGATACTGGCTTGATAACTGTTGTTATATAAAAACTCAACTAAATGCAGGTGACTCTCCCAAGATCCTCTAAAATCTAGGGTGCAAGCTCGCAACATATCTTCTAAAGTCTGAATCGTCCTTTCTGATTGCCCGTCTGTCTGTGGATGGTAAGCCGTGCTAAATCTTAACTTGGTGCCCAGACTATGATGTAAGCTCTTCCAGAAATGTGATGTGAAACGGGTATCTCTGTCTGACATAATACTGACAGGGACTCCATGCTGCCTGACTATCTGTTGCATATATAACTCCGTCAACTTTTCTGTAGATTGCCCTACTCTGAAAGAAAGAAAGTGTGCTACCTTTGTAAGCCGATCCACTATCACCCAAATAGCATCTTTACCACTTGGTGATCTCGGTAAACCGGTCACAAAGTCCATTGTGATGTGCTCCTACTTCCATTCCGGAATAGGAAGCGGTTGTAATAATCCAGCTGGCCTCTGCTGCTCTGCCTTCACTTGCTGACATATCAAGCAACGGGAAACGAATCTAGCTATCTCCCTCTTCATTCCATTCCACCAGAAGTGCTGCTTGATATCTTGGTACATCTTGGTCCCTCCAGGATGTATAGAATACTGAAAACTATGAGCTTCTGTCATAACTTCCTGTCTGATATCTCCACTAGGCACACATAGACGTGATCCAAACCTAAGTGTACCGTCTTCATAAATTCTCATCTCCTTTCTGAGTCCTGACTCACATTCTGCTCTAAGCTTCTGAATCCTTGGGTCCTGTGCTTGAGCTACCTTGATCCTGTCTACCAAGTCAGATTGAACTTATAGACTTGTCAGAACTCCTACATCACTAGGAAGTATAACTTCTATGCCCATCTCCTGAAGGTCTTCTAAGATATGCTTCTGCGTTGTCAACATAAATGCACCGCCTCTTCTGCTGAGAGCGTCTGCTACCACATTAGCCTTGCCTGGATGATACTGAAGCTCCACGTCATAATCCTTGATCAGCTCTAACCATCTTTTCTACCTCATGTTCAGCTCCTTCTGAGTAAAGATGTACTTCAGACTTTTATGGTCTGTGTACATGTCCACTCGATCACCATATAAGTAATGCCTCCATAGCTTCAAAACAAATACTACTGCCGCCAACTCCAAGTCATGAGTTGGATAATTCTTCTCGTGGTCCCGAAGTTGCCTAGATGCATATGCTATCACCTTCCCATGTTGCATAAGGACACATCCAAGTCCTTTACCTGATGCATCGCAATATACTGTAAAACCTCCGGGTCCAACTGGCAATGTAAGAATGGGCGCTCATATCAACTTCTGCTTCAGATTCTCAAATGATGTCTGGCATTCTGCCGACCAGACGAATGGTACATCCTTCTGTGTCAAGCGGGTCATGGGTGCTAAAAGTCTTGCAAAATCTGATACAAACCTTCTGTAATATCCTGCCAATTCCAAGAAACTCCGTACATCAGCTACGATCTTGGGTACTGGCCAACTCTCTACTTCTTCTACCTTCTTGGGATCCACTGCTATTCCAGCTCCAGATATGATATGACCCAAAAATGAAATATGATCCGTCCAGAACTCACACTTACTGAGCTTGGCATACAACTGGTTCTCTCTCAGAACCTGTAACACTTTTCTGAGGTGGTCTTCATGCTCCTCTTCACTAGCAGAGTATACGAGAATGCCGTCGAGAAACACTACGACAAACTGATCTAAGTAAGGCATAAAGATACGGTTCATCAAATCCATAAATATTGCTGGAGCATTGGTCAAACCAAACGGCATTACTAAGAATTCATAATGCCCATACTTCGACCTGAATGCTGTCTTGGGAATATCCTCCATCCGAACCCTCACTTGATGATACCCTGAACGAAGATCTATCTTGAAGAAAACTCTAGCTGTGCTCAACTGATCAAACAAGTCGTCGATCCTGGGTAGTGGGTACTTGTTCTTTACTGTTGCCGCGTTAAGCTTCTTGTAATCGATGCACAATCTGGATGACCCATCCTTCTTCCCTACAAGTACCACTGGTGCTGCCCATGGCGATATGCTAGCTTGGATGAACTTCTTCTCCTTCAGTTCCTCTATGTGCTGATATACCTTGACTTGTTCTGAATCCGCCATCCTATAAACTCGATCTGATATCGGTTTAGTTCCAGGTGCCAATTCTATATTGAACTCAATATCTCTAACCGGTGGTAGACCTGGAAGTTCTTCAGAAAATACGTCAAGAAACTCTTCAACTACCTTCGGAACCTGAACTTCTTTCATTGTCGTTATCACCCCCTGCTCTTGCTGAGTTGCCTCTGATCTGACTAAGGTGAATCTCTTCATGCCTGGAATATCAAAAGATACACTCCCACTACGATAATCTATTATCGCATGACTGTCTTTCAGCCTGTCTATGCCTAAGATAACGTCAAAATTTCTAACAGGAAATTCTATCAACCGGGCGGGTAAGGAATGCCCGTAAATTACAATACTACATGCTAGAATAACTCTACTAACTCCTACGAGCCCATTACCAGTGAGTATATTCAACCTCCCAGGCAATACCTCGAACTCCATTCCTAGTCGTGTCGTAAATTGTGCAGATATAAATGAGTGGGATGCTCCCGAATCAAACAATGCTACTATGGGATATAAGGCGACGAGAATGTTACCTGCCACAACATCTTCTGATGCTAATGCCTCTTCCAAGGATCGTGTGAATGCCTGCCCTCGACCTCCTTGCTGGTTCCCATGCAGCGGCCTAGCCTGGTGCTGCTACTGGCCCCTGCCTTGATGATGCTGGGGTAGTCTATGCTGGTGTTGCTGCATCGGCGGTCCCTGCTGCCAAAACATCTGAGCCTGTGGCATTAACGGACGCTCGGCCAATGGTCTCACTGCCACCGCTGGTCCTTGATACTGGCCTGTCCCTGGTGCTGGCAGGGCAGAAAACTGTTGTACTGGTCCTCCTGACCTCGAATTCATAGGACAGGTGGTAACCCGATGATCTGGATTTCTACATATCAAACACAGTCCGTTCAATGCCCGACACACATCTCTAGTGTGCCCTACCTTCCCACAATAAGTACAGCCCGCTGAGGGTTGCTGATTCTTCTTATGTTGCTGCTGCTGCCTGGGTGGTGGTGTTGGCCCTCGTATTGCCACATCGTGGATGCGAATACCAAGGGATGGTACTGTTGTTTGGGGCGCTGCTCTCCCTCCTCCTTCAATCTGACTGTGGGATCTCTTCTGACCTCCAGTCCTTGCCGTGATCCTCTGAATAGTGATCTCATGCCTTCGGGTTACCGTCAATACCTCATCAAAAGTCTGGTAATTGTGCCCCTCTATCAATTGCAAGAGCTCAAGATGAAACCCTTGCTGGAATCTCATAGCCCTCTGGCTCTCCGTTGCTACCATCTCTGGGGCAAACCTACTCAATCTGCAGAACTCCGCTGCATTAGCATCTACCGTCTTGCCGGCCTGTTTGAGGTTGATAAACTTCTGTTGTAGCTCAAACTGTGCCACAACTCCATAGTACTTCGTCTTGAATCTTGCTGTGAAATCGTCCCAAGCAACGGGACGTCTGATACCTACTTCTTCTGATTCCCACCAATCACGTGCGAGATCCTGAAGTAGCAACTTCACCTGATCCACACGTTCTTCTGCCGGTATCTTAGCCGCCGTCAGAATAGCCTCAATATCCTTAAGCATTGCATCTGCTGAGATGGCGTCCTCCGTGCCCTCGAAACGGCGGGGGTTGAATTTGCAAAATCTGGTTGATGCTCCTGAATCTGGCCTCGCCCCTCTTTCCAATGTCGTCTGCAATCCTTGGTTGAGTAGTACGTTCTGCTCTTGCAACTGAGCGTATATGCGCTGCTGGGCTAACATCTGATGTTGCTGAGTAGCCATCATCCCTCTCATGATCTCCAGAAGGACCGGCGTGTCCATTTCTGCAGGGGTAGGTGGAACTGTTGGTGGTGGTGGAACATCCGGATACTGCGATCCAGCTGCTGCTTCTACTATCACTTCTTCTTGGATAGTCTCCTGAGTTAGTACCGGCCCTTGTTGCTGACCAACCTGGTCATGTTGTCCGTGTTGTTGATGTCCAGCTCTGAAAGGTGCGGACAAGGTGCCCCTAAGAAAAGGGATAAAAGAACAATCAAACGACCGGACATGAAGGATCAATGAAGTCAAGGGATACTGGAATGTCAAGCTGGAGTTGAGAATCAACGAATTATGAGATCAAGGGGGAACATGTGTGATTGAGACATCCTATTAAAACACCCCACAAGTCTGAAATCAGACCTGTATGGGCCACCACTAAAACCTTGTCACGTCCCAGAACCAGAATACTGGAGAGCGGGAGAATGACTCAGCCAGCTACGTATTACGGGTAGATGAATACTGTATAATACGATCAATGCTGTCTAATAAGACGAGGGGGTGCATACTACATAAAAGTCTCACTATGGTCACTTCACATCTATTGTCTCAATCATTCAAACAAGAAACAGAAATAGAGAACATGTGAGATAAAGTAGAAAGGCGTCCCAAATGCTCAGTCAAAATATTCTTGATATCTGGCTTTACAAAATACAGCCAGAGGATGTAGCAAGTATACACAATTGTTATCAGCTGCAGCCTGACTTAGTTACAATTATACAAAAGTAGGAACAAGACAATTCGACTAACATGTCGGTGCCAAGCGGCAAAGTATAAAGTAATTTAAAAAATGAGCGGGGAAGTAAGAAACTCACTCGAGTCCTCCTACGATCATCCCTCTAGTATTGACCATCTTGGAGGCAGAAGTAAGCTGGATCCTCGTGGACCGGCTCTAAATCTGGCTATGCAAAACCAGAGAGGTTAGACCTCTAAATAGCAAGTACCGCAAGGGAGCACGATATGAGGAATAAACCAGTAAGAAAAGAATATGATAATAGATCTCTGCTATCTACTAGGACTAACATAACATCACGACACTTCGAACCAACTTCCCAACCAAACAAGGACAGAAGTTGGCCCGTCATGTCCTGACATTCTGATCATCTCAGTTAGGTAACAGAGTAGGTATAGTACACAAGCAAATCAGTTTAAACGGCCATGTAAATACTACGGCTTGCTATTGTGAGTTCCAAGTTATCCTGGAATTATGCAATAAAGAATTCTCAGTTCTTACTATGTGCAAGCAAGGCTAGTTTACCCAGTCAATCAATTGCGCCAATCATGAATTAGACGAGTCCCAGCGGGACGCCCGTCATCAATATACAATATTGTCATACCCCAGAACCAGAATACTGGAGAGCGGGGGCAGACATAGCCAGCTACGTACATGAAATGGAATCTATCTCGCTATACGGTCACGGCTGTCTAGATACATGAGGGTTTACTACAAGCCAACAGTCTCCTATGGTCATGAACAAGCCTAGTGTCTCAATCACAAGCAAGTAAGTAAATTTTACAAGATGTATGATCATTAAATATACAATAATAAGGCGTCCCAAATATTACATATTCAGCTGATCATGAAGCTAGTCGTTACAAAATGTTAGGACTAGCAAGAGTTTAGTCATACATGATCAACCCTAGGATCTGTCAATCATGTTACAGCCCGTAGACAGACAATAAGTAAAGGCAATCGAGCTAAACAGGTGCTCGTCGGCTAAAGGCCTCAAAAGAATATTTTTACAATAAAGTGGGAGATCAAAAATAAACCCACTCGTTGCCCGGGTTCCGTCTAGTTGCCACCATCGGGCTGGATAGTCGGTAGATCCTCTGGAGCTGCTCCGAAATCTGGCCATACAAAACCAACTGGGTCAGATCCCAGAAAGAGCAAGTGCCACAAAGAAAGCTTCACTTAGGAACTAAAACCAGCAATCAGCACAATTATAAATAAAGGTAAGAACTGAAAATAAAGAAAATACATCAGGATGATATACGACGAGATAACCATGGAACTATTCAGATAACCAGGTTACAACCCGTAAACCAAACAAGGACCGGGGTTGTAACCCTTCGTCTGAACAGAACTTGGGATTCTCACCATTTATCGTAAAATAAATACAGGCATTCTGGTCATGCAGTAATCTGGAACATGATCAAGGCAAGACTAGACTGGTTAGACTCTATCCAATCATTTCACGGCCAAGCAAGAATTACGGCTTGATACTTTAACTAACTAGGGTTATCACAGGCCTAGTTACTAGCAAGATGCAGTGAGATTACTCTACAGCCACAAGCCCAGCAGACCATCCAGGTTACCCGGGTTAAAAGAATTAGAGTTGAATTCAGGTGGGTACATCGTCCAGGAAACGAATGTACCCTTATGTAGCTTGAAGGGTGCAACACATGACAGTGGGCTGGAAATATGCCCTACTCGACGGCAGGCTACAGATCCCAAGGCGTGCCCAGGTAACGGGATTGCCTGTAGCTGGGAGATCTCTTTATGACTAGTGTATTAATCTAGTTATTAGCCTTAGTCCATTTCAGTAGGTACTCCTGACCGTGGTACTCAGGAGTCCCCTCCTAGACATGATGCAAGACAGGACTGGATTATTTGTACAAGCACAATCGCCCACGGTGTCCAGGATTAATTATACAGGTCATGTCATGTCAGGTAGCCGTCGCAACAGCTTATCAAGATATATTATGTCAGGTAATCATGTCAAGAGTTCTGGTCAAGAGTGCGCCACGACGAGCCACTATCAGGTCATGTCATATTTACTTATCAGGAGTGCACCACTACGGTCACTGTCATGTCAGGCTCAATTATCATATCCAAACATATTAAATAAATTCGTGATTATCAAGTTCATGACAAAAGACGAAAGGATATAAAATGGACGTTAAATATCTAATAAAATATTAATATACAGGGCTATAGAAGAGCCATGTGGCTAAGATACATACGGCCAGGATGGATCTCATGCGGCTGGGGAAGGAGTCGGGTTCATGCGGCTGGGGAGAGATTCATGCGGGTCGGGGGAACTAAGGACCCATGCGGCTTGCAGTAGAGGGATTCTCATGCGGCTGGAATAAATTTAACTTATGCGGCCAAGAGAAGGGCAAGACACAAGCGGCCAGGAGGGCAAGGGTACTCCTGCGGCTGGCAGAAATGAGCCCATGCGGCTCAACCAAGTCGAGCCCCATACGGCTGGGTCAAGATGATTGCTTATGCGGCTGACGGGGGAGGGGAGTTCCTGCGACTAGGGAATGACGGATGCATATGCGGCTCAATTAGGAGAGAAGTCCATGCGGCTGGATAGGGCCAGGCGCATGCGGCTTTGTAGAAGCCCATGCGGCTCAGAAAAATAAAGGATGCATATGTGGCTGAGATTAATCTGGGTCATACGGCCCGGACTAAGAAGTCCATGCGGCTGGGTCTGGGGGTTCTCATGGGGCTCGAGGATCAGGGCCTATGCGGCTCTCAGGGAAAAAGTTCATGCGGCTGAGAGAGCACTTGCCGCATGAAATGTTCATGCGGTCAAGTCAAGCCCATGCGGCCAGGACTGTCGTATGAAGGCTCATGTGGCTCGGAATCACTTGCCGTATAAAATGCGGTCAAGTCTAGCACTGTTCTTCTTCTCCAAGCTTCCGAGAAGAAGAACACCAAGAATCCATGCTTCCAAGCTCCATGAAACCTTCATCCGAAGTCCAAATTCGAACTTCCATAGGTTAAAATGGGGTAGAACGAGCTACTCTACAACATGGAACCATCAAAACTTGGAAATAACAATGTTAAGTAGATCAAAATCCAAGAATTCTAAAAATAATATAAACTTAGATCTACAAGAATCTAGCCATGGAAATTAGAAAAGCCAAGTACTAAAGTGTTTTAGAATGCTGTAAAGAAGAGAATGGTGCAATAAAATCAGAGTTCCTCCATGAAGCAAGTTGCACTTGCCTAACTCTCACTCTCTCTCTGGTAGGTAAGGAAATAAATAAGGAAGAAGAAGATGAATAATGAAGAGAGAGAAAGAAAAATGGTAATAAATATGAATGGTGGTGGTAGGTAGGGGTTTACCTTGGGTTCATCATGAACCAAAGTAAAACCAAGCCAAGCCGAACCAGCCCAAGGAAATAAACCAAGCCATGGAGGAAAAGCTAAGCAAGAAAATCATGCAATACAAGAATAAAATACATACACGTATTTCCAAAATACGTAATACGGACAACAGGCATTACAACTCTACCCACCTTAAAAGAATTCCGTCCTCGAAATTTAAACAAGAGGCTAGAGGGGCAATGACAAGTTATACTAATCACATGCAAGCTATAACTAGGCAGGCAATCACTCATTCAAGCAAGGAATCGAAGGCATGAGGCATAAGGAAGATATTATACCTCACGAGTCAAACAAGTCAGGATACCGCGATCGGATATCATCCTCACGCTCCCACATTGACTCACCCAAAGAGTGATGGCCCCAAGCAACTCGGACTAACTTGATAGTCTTGTTCTTGAGTGTCTTCTCTCTCTGGTCCAATATAGACATGGGCCTCTCCTCATACGAAAGGTTGGTACCAACAACCAATTCCGAATGATCTACGATGTGGCTCGGGTCCGGGATATACCGTCGTAATTGGGATACATGGAATACGTCATGCACCTCGCTTAGCGACGGTAGAAGAGCGAGACGATATAACACATCTCCTACGCGCTCCAGAATATCGAATGGCCCTATATACCTAGGACTAAGCTTTCCTCGTGCGCCAAAACGAATGACGCCACGGTTAGGCAAAATCCTCAGGAATATATGGTCTCCGACAGAAAACTCGAGAGGGCGCCGATGAGAATCGGCCCAATGGTGCTGGCGATCCTGGGTAACTCGAAGATGATCTCTGACTCGCCTGACCACTTCAACTGTCTGAGCGATTATTTCTGGACCGAGTATCTGCCTCTCTCCCACATCATTCCATGCTAACGGGAATCGACACTTCCTGCCATACAGTGCCTCGAACGGTACCATCTGGATACTGGCCTGGAAGCTATTGTTGTACGAGAATTCCACCAGGTACAAGTGATCTTCCCACGAGCCTCCGAAGTCAAGTGTACAGGACCGTAATATGTTTTTAAGAGTCTGGATCGTGCGCTCCGACTGACCATCTGTCTGCGGATGATATGCTGAACTGAACTGGAGATGAGTTCCCAAACTCTCTTGCAGGCTACGCCAAAAGTGCGACGTAAATCTGGAATCTCGATCCGAGATGATACTGACTGGCACTCCGTACAACCTGACAATTTGCCTGAGGTACATCTCCGCTAGCTGAGCTGTCGACTGACCAACTCTAAACGGGAGAAAGTGAGCTACCTTTGTGAGCCGATCGACTATAACCCAAATAGCATCTCTACCAGCTGGGGATCTAGGCAATTCGGTCACAAAATCCATGGTCACATGCTCCCACTTCCATTCTAGAATCGACAAGGGCTGAAGAAGTCCAGCGGGCCTCTGATGTTCAGCTTTAACTTGTTGACAAACCAAACACCGAGAGACAAACCGGGCTATCTCCCGCTTCATACCATTCCACCAAAAGTGCTGTCGGATATCTCGGTACATCTTCGTACTGCCAGGATGGATGGAATACTGTGAACTGTGAGCCTCTGCCATAATTTCCTGTCTGATATCTCTATTGGGTACACAAAGGCGCTTACCATGTCGAAGTGTACCATCCTCATGAATACATAACTCTGGTCTTCTTCCTGTCTCACACTCTGCTCGGAGCCGCTGAAGCTTGGAATCTGCTGATTGCGCCATCCGGATCCTCTCGACTATAGTGGACTGAACTTGCATGCTGGCCATCAATGCTACACTGGAAGGGAGAACAACTTCAATACCCATCTTCTGAAGATTTGCTAACAGCTCCGGTTGCGCTGTTAGGAAATAAACTCCGGTTCTCCTGCTCAATGCATCTGCAACGACGTTGGCCTTCCCAGAATGATACTGCAAGTTGACATCATAATCCACAAGAAGCTCCAGCCACCTCCTCTGACGTATGTTAAGATCCTTCTGGGTGAAAACATACTTCAGGCTCTTATGGTCGGTGAAGATCTCTACCCTATCTCCGTAAAAGTAGTGCCTCCACAACTTGAGTGCAAACACTACTGCTGCCAGCTCCAAGTCATGGGTTGGGTAATTTCTCTCATGATCACGAAGTTGTCGTGATGCATAAGCTATTACCTTTCCATGCTGCATCAGAACACATCCTAAACCTCTGCCTGAAGCATCACAATATACTGAAAATCCTTCTGTTCCATCCGGAAGTACGAGAATGGGAGCCGTCATCAAGCCTCGCTTCAACTTCTCAAAAGAATCCTGACATTCTGTTGTCCAAGCAAACTGCACCTCCTTACGGGTCAACTGCGTCAATGGCGCCGAGATCCGAGCAAAATCTGAAACAAACCGCCGGTAATAGCCGGCCAATCCAAGAAAACTACGGACTTTTGTAACTGTGCTGGGTACTGGCCACGACTCAATGGCCATAATCTTCTGGGGATCCACTTCTACTCCTCCTCGGGTGATGATGTGACCCAAGTACGAAATGCGATCGAGCCAGAACTCATATTTACTGAACTTGGCATACAACTGGTGCTCCCTAAGAGTCTGAAGAACCACACGGAGATGCTGCTCATGCTCCACCTCACTCCTGCTATAGACCAGGATGTCGTCCAAGAACACAATCACGAACTGATCCAAATAAGGCATAAAGATACGATTCATGAGATCCATGAATACCGCTGGCGCATTGGTCGCTCCAAATGGCATCACTAGGAACTCCCAATGTCCATACCTCGATCTAAAAGCTGTCCTCGGGATGTCCTGCTCTCTGACTCTGATCTGGTGATAACCTGAGCGCAAATCAATCTTCGAGAATACTGAAGCCCCCTTGAGTTGATCAAACAAGTCATCTATCCTCGGGAGAGGGTATCTGTTCTTGATTGTCACTGAGTTCAAGGTACGATAATCAACATATAACCTGGACGTACCTTCCTTCTTTTTCACAAGAAGCATCGGGGCTCTCCAAGGTGATCCACTAGCACGAATGAATCCCTTGGTTCTGAGTTTTTCAATCATCTTGTACAATATCTCCAACTCTGAAGGCGCCATCCTGTAGACTCTCTCCGACACTGGGGCTGTCCCGGGAATCAAGTCTATGGTGAACTCGATCTCCCGTTCTGGCGGCATACCTGGAAGCTCTTCGGGGAAAACATCTGGAAATTCTTCAACTATCCGGGGTAACTGCACTGCTGTTACTGCCATCCGCAACACTGAAGGAGAAGGCTCAACTGCGCCTCTGGAAAAGGAAAACTCTGGCTCGCCTGGAATACTAAAAACAACCCTACCAATATGGCAGTCTATTCTAGCATACTGGTTCCTCAACCAATCCATCCCTAGGACCACATCATAATCGGCCATCGGGAACTCTATCAATCTAGCGAGAAATTCCTTACCGCTAACTACGATCCGACACGAGGAAAACACTCTATCGACTCCCACAAGTCTGTTACCAGTAAGTATATTGAGCCTTACTGATAATGACTCGGGCTCCAATCCTATCCGTGTCGCGAATCATGCAGACATAAAAGAATACGATACACCAGAATCAAATAAAGCTGAAGCTGGAAAGGAGTTAACAAGAATAGTACCTGCCACTACCTCTCCTGGTGCCAATCCTTCCTCTGCGGTAATCACCATAGCATGACCATGCCCTCGGGGTGCTGGTCCCCTATGCTGAAATCCTCGCTGCCTATTCTGACTCTGGGCCTGGGCTTGAATATACTGCTGGGGGTTCTGCTGCTAGAACACTTGGGTCTGAGGCGGCAAAGGCCTCGACAATGGATACTGCTGCTGCTGGACCGGAGCTGGTCCTCTCACCGAAGAGCTAGAAAGGTTGGACGATGATAAGCCACCTCTATTCGGGCAGGATCCAACCCTATGGTCCGGCGCTCCACAAGCTAGGCACAATCCATGTGCCCTACGACATTCTGCCACCACATGGCCTGGCTTTCCACAATGAGAACATCCTACTGCGGAAGACTGCTTCTGCTTCTGAGGGTACGTCGGGGTTGAATGCTGGACCGACGTTACTGAGGCCGCTCGCCTCGGAGCTCCAATAGTCAAGGCCCTGGCTGCCGGGACTGGGGCTGAAGACTGATTCATCTGGCCGTGGGATCTCTTCCGACCTTCGGCCCTATCCACAATCCTCTGGAAGGTATACTCATGCCTCCTAGCTGCTCTCAAGACTACATCAAAAGTCTGATGCTCAAACTGCTCAACTGCCAATAGAATCTCCACGTGAAGCCCTTGCTGAAATCACTGGGCTCTATCATACTCGGTTGCCATTAAGGTGGGAGCAAACCAACTGAGTCTCAAAAACTTGGCCGCATATCCATCGACCGTTCTGCCCATCTGCTTCAGATTGGTAAACCTCGTCTGCAGATCATACCGAGCCACGGCATCGAAATACTTGGTCTGGAATCTCTCTCTGAATACTGCCCAAGCAATGGGTGCTGCTAATCCAACGGCCTGCGCTGCCCACCAGCTGCGGGCAAGATCTAACAACTGCAGGCGCACCACGGCTACCTTCTCGTTCTCTGGGGTCCTGGCTGCTTCTAGAATTACCTCTATGTCCTGAAGCCAAGCATCTGCAGCGATAGCATCTTCACTACCGTCGAAGAAGGGAGGGTTCAAGCGCTTGAAGCTGTTGGCCGCGCTGTTACCCTGGTGACCTCCTCTGGTCAGAGCATCCGTCACTGCCTGGTGCAAGGCATCTCCACGACGATCTTGGGAAGCTATCAAGGTGTGAAACCCGTAATTTCAAATAATTCTATAATTAACTAATATAATTAATTTATTAATTGTTATTTTAGGAATTTGCATTATTAACTGAAAGTTTTATCAAACATGTAAAATTCTAATTAATGTTAGAAATTATTACTTTAAGAAAATAAATTGGATTTTTGACTGTCTGACCAGACACGAACCCAATTTGAAACTAAAAATATATATATATATATTTTTTTTTGTAATGTTTAGTTAGATTTTTTTCTAAAAGAAAATTATTTATAGTTTTTCTAATATTTTCTTTCAGCCCACCATAATTGTTTAAGCCCAAGTATTCGAAACCCAAAGCCATTTTCCTAAAGCCCATTATTTCAAAATCCATTTTGGCCCAAGCCCATTAAAGGATAACCATTAAATATGAAATACCTATATTGTATAACCATTCATTCATTTCAATACAACTACTTCATTATTTCTCTTTCCTAACTTAAGGAAAGGATTTTCCTTTCTTCTCAGTGGCCGACCCTTGGCAACCCAAACCGCCGACCCTTCCCGTTCCGAAACCGGCGACCCCTCAACTCCGGTAACTCCTCTCCTACATCCTATAAAACCTTCTCCACTCTTCTTCATCTTTCCATCACTTACTTCACCAATTTTTTTCCCTAAAATTTTGTGCCCTAACCCGAGCCGACGCCGGAGTTTTTCGACGGCCTCCGCCATCCTCGACGAACTCGCAGCAGACGTCGCCGATCCCCCGCGAACCCCGGTGCCCCTTTCCAGCGGCTGCCCGTCGCCAAGCCGACCCCGCGCGGTCTGTTCCGGCCGTTCGCTGCCGGCGCCCGACCCCGGCGTTCTTCCCGTTCGCCCCTGTTTCGCTTCTCGGTGCTAACCCGCGTGGCCCGTGCACTCTGTCAGTGTTCCGTTTCCGAGCAGTGACGTTTTGTTCCGAGTTCCATTTCTGGATTTCCGTTGTCATTTGGGTAACCTCTAATCCAGTAGTTTTCCTATTATTTTAAGTAGTCCATGATGATATCTGGTCCAAACCAAATTCTTCGGGAATTCGGGATTTTGATAACGTAGTAGTTACGTTACCGTTTCGATTTTTCCGAAGTCTCTTCGGAAATATGGTTGCTGTTGATTTCTGGTTCTGAAATAATTTGGATTTTTGGACAGAACTAAGTTCTGTGCCTATTCTCGGGTTTTCCGAGAATACTGAGGAATAATTCTGTTGGTTAGAGATTTTTTTCATATTTGGCACTTGGCTTTTGAAGAATTTTGTGGCTATTTTCGGGAATTCTGGGAATTAGTTCTGTTGCGGAATTTCCGAACATTTCGGAAATGATCCTGTGGTTTCCGATGTGTTTTCGGGAATTCCGAGTCTGTTTCGGGAATTCTGATATTATTCCGGGTTTTCGATTTGGCTTAGGAAAATTATTTCTGTGGTTGTTTTTTTGGGTATCCCTGGTTTGGGATTGTTTTTGCAGGTTGTAGCACACTTTCCCAGTTTTTGGATTGACCAAAAATAGTGGAAGTGCTGCCGGAATTTTTATAAAATTATAAAAATAATTTTAAAACGATTTTCGGAAATGATATTATTTTAGGGCGACGACCTTATCGGTCAATGGGCCCCAGTGAAATGCAAACGCACCGGTCTGTCCGGACGTTGAGGCAGAGTAGCTGTAAGTGAAGATTGGACCAGTTCTGAGACTCATACTATTTTATTTTTAAATTAAAAATTATTAATTATTAATATTATGTAATTTTGTAGGTAATTTACAAGACTAACATTTTCTTTCTCTTATTTTAATTAATGGAAATGTAAGGGCATAAGCTCATTTATTTATTTTTGTAAATTTGTAATAAGTAGGAATTAGCTGTGGATTTTCTGGGATTGTGAACGCGTAGGATTAATTAATATTAATATTAATTATTAGTTAGAAATTCACGATTTTCTCATTTAAAGAAAAGAAAATATATTTATATATATAATTATAAAATTTTTCCAATAAATTGATAAAAACAAGTTTTCCGAAATAAAATATAAATTTAACGTACTAGAAAAACGTGTTTTTGATTGTGTTGGTTAATACAAGACTAAAAATTGACTAGGAGAAAAAATCTAGAGATTGTAACTAGATAATTCTAGAGTTGTGGTTTCTGAGACAAATTCCCGGAATGTAGGATTTCAAGGAAGAGTGTGACTGTTCAAATCCCGAAGTACCAATCTCGTCCAAACTGAGAAGTTTAAAGGCAAGTACATTTATGTAAATTTATAATTATTTTAACAATTATTTCATTGCAATTTTAAACCACTGTTATACACGAACTCTTTCGAGAGAATTGACCGTACTGTTGGGGACTGGGAGAGTAGAGTAGTGGATATGACCAAATCCAAAATTAGGATAACTGATTGTATTAGCTTTCCCCTCTTCACACGAGGACAAGCCATACCGTATCGCTAGGATACTACTGTAACCCAATCCGGTCATATTCATTACCTATTCACATCACTGTACTGTATTGTTTCAAAACTGTTCATCTTCAAACTGTTTAAAAGTGCATGATATTAATTATCATTTTAATTATTAAAATTTGCATAAATTGTACTTTGCTCCTTTCCTGACTGGATAACCGTAGGTTCTGCTGACGATCCGGAGCTGCTGATTAACAGTTATTATGATCCTGATCTGTACCCGACGGTACTACCTGCTGATGATGATGAAGTGGCGTCTCCATAGATGCTACTTTAGTTTGAGAGTTTAGTTGTTTCTATGATATTTCTAGTTATGAATCCTTGTAACAGAACAAGTTTTAAATTATCATTTATATAAAGGTTGTGGCAAACTTAGTTTCAAATGTTGTTGATCACCTGCATATGGATTACAGCTTACTGCCGCCGTCTCATCAACGGTGCAGGCTGGGCATGATCCGATTCGACCCAAATATTTGGGGACCGGGTCGTGACATGTTTTTAGTGGTAGCCCATGCAGGTCAAATCAACGACTTAGGAAAATCTATTTAGAGACATTTAGAACACTAGAACAATAATTTTCCACAACATAGGACCGAAATATATTATAATTAAATATTTTTGTTTGATTATAGATAGGCTACCTTGCTTATGTTTATATCCTAAACCTTCCAGAGAATGGCTACTGACAAAACCAACCCTGCTGGCGATGGGATGTCAACACCTGATCATACCCCACCTCCCCAATCAAGTTCGGATCCTACACCTCGGCAGCTGGCCGACCGTCCCCTTAATATGACGACGGATCCATCATCTTCTCGGACGAAGATGCAGCCCCCTGTGGTTTCGCCCACTCCAGCTGCCCCACCGGTGCCTGTGGACCCCACCGACCTCGTAGGTCTGCTAAGAGGAGTGCTAGAAGCCCAGAGAACTCAAGCTAAAGCTCATCGCGAGCAGACGGCCATTATGAGAGAAGGCATGGAGAATGTCCATAGCGTGGCAATGGCTGCACTAGAGAGAGGAGAAGCAGCTCAACAGGAACCAAGGCCTGCCAAGGTAAACATAAATTTAAGGATTAATTTATGTAATATTAAGGCCATTTAATTAATGGGAATCATATTGCCAAGATGGGCGATATTGAGAGTTTCAAGAAGCAGAACCCTCGACCCTTCAAGGGAACCGAGGGAATCGTCTATGCTGACGAATGGCTCGACAGTATGGAGCGTCTCCTGAGCGTCGCTCGACTTCCAGAAGACCTCAAGGCTGAAGCAATGGGACTCCAACTGCAAAATATAGCAAGCACCTGGTATCAGAATGAACCCCGACTCCAGGATAGGCAGATTGACTGGGACACCTTCAAGAGGTTATTCCAGAGGAAGTTCTTCCCAACTTCAGAGTTGCGAGAGATGGAGCAACAATTCCAGAACCTGAAGCAGGGCAATATGACTGTGGAAGAGTATGCTGCTGAATTCGGCCAGCTCAGCCGATTTGCCAAGAACCTGGTAGCTGACCCTGACGATCGTGCTGAAAGGTTCAGATATGGACTAAGAGAAGAGATCCGCACCCATGTGATCTCAGGCGGTGCTAAGACTTATGAGAAGATCCTGGAGCGAGCTCAAGACATAGAGAAGAGCCAACCTGTCCGCTCGAAGAGAGATTATCCTGGAACTAACAACTTCCAGGGTAATCAGAAGAAACCCAACAACAACAGCAACAACAACAACCGTCCTTCCTACCAGCAGGCGAGGAACAATGACAAGGCGCCTCAGAGGCAGATCCCCGTCTGCGACTTTTACAAGAGGCCGGGACATCTGGCAAACATATGCAGGAAGAGGCTAGGGCACTGCCTAGTCTGTGGGTCTTCCACCCATCAAGTGAGGGACTGTCCTTTGTCGACTAACCGGACTGGAGCAACTCAGCAGAAAGGACCTCTGCCCACTCAGCAACAACAGTTTGGGCAACATCAACAGAAGACGGGGCGAGTTTTTGCCCTGACAGCAGAGGAACCAGAGCCAGCTCAGGAACCTGTAGCGGATGTCATATCAGGTTCTATCTATTTGCATTCCTACCCTGCCTTTGCTTTATTTGATTCGGGAGCATCACATAGTTTCATAGCCACCAAATTCATATCTGCACACCATATAGTTACTGGCTTTAGCAAGAAGATCTGTAGGGTTATGACTGGAGGAGGACCCCTACCTATTACTGAGATCTGTGAATGCCCTATCACCATAGCTGGCCATAACTTTATAGCACCTTTGCTTGTCATGCCCTTACCTAACTATGATGTAGTCCTAGGGATGGACTGGTTAAGTAAGCAGCATGCGCTGATAGACTGTCATCGAGGATGTGTAGTCTTCAGCCCACCTGGAGAACTGGAGTTTGAAATATCTCGAACTCCGGAGGAGATGGAATGTGTTACCTATACCTCTATCACTGAAGAGTTCGGACCTCCACACCCTATCGTAGCGGAATTCATGGATGTTTTTCTTGATAGTCTGCCTGGGCTACCCCCAGATCGGGACATAGAATTCACCATTGACCTAGTCCCCGGCTCTTCCCCTATTTCTAAAGGATGCTACAGAGTCAACCCGAAGGAGGCCGAGGAGATGAAGGACCAGATCAATGAACTGAAGGCTATGGGATTCATTCGAGATGGAGCTTCACCCTGGGGAGCACATGTCTTGTTTGTGCCCAAGAAGGACGGAACTGTGAGGATGTGCATCGACTACCGGGCATTGAACAATATCACCATCAAGAACAAGTACCCGCTACCCCGGATCGATGATTTATTTGATCAATTGAGTGGAGCCAAGGTGTTTTCCAAGATAGACCTCAGATCTGGCTATCATCAGATCAAGGTCAGGAAGGAAGATATTCCTAAAACGGCATTTAACACCAAGTATGGGCAGTTTGAATTCTTGGTCATGGCGTTTGGACTGACAAATGCTCCTGCGGTGTTCATGAACCTTATGAACAAGGTTTTCCATGAATACTTAGACCAGTTTGTTGTCGTCTTCATTGATGACATACTGATCTATTCGAAGACGGAGGAGGAGCACGAAGAGCACCTCAGGAAAGTTCTGGAAACTTTGAGGAAAGAGAAGTTATATGGTAAGCTATCTAAATGTGAATTCTTTATAGACAAAGTGGATTTTCTTGGCCATGTTGTCACAGGAGAAGGAATTTTGGTGGATCCTAAGAAGATAGCTGTTGTGGAGAAGTGGTCTACCCCAAGTTCAGTTGCTGAGATCAGAAGTTTTTTGGGCTTGGCTGGCTACTACCGGAAGTTTGTGAAGGATTTTGCCAGAATTGCTGAACCGATGACGAAGCTTATCCGGAAGAATAAAGAGTTCATCTGGATGGAAGATTGCCAGGCTGCATTCGAGGAGCTGAAGAAGAGGCTTACCACTGCACCAATCCTTACGCTACCCGCAGGATCCGGTGGTTTCACAATCTACAGTGATGCCTCTAGAAAAGGACTGGGATGTGTTCTTCAACAGAATGGGAAAGTGATTGCTTACACATCTAGGCAATTACGGAACCATGAGAAGAATTATCCCACACATGACCTGGAGCTTGCGGCAGTTATCTTTACGTTGAAGCTATGGAAGCACTATCTGTATGGAGAGAGAGTGGAGATATACACAGACCACAAAAGTCTGAAGTATGTTTTCACTCAGAAAGAGTTGAACATGAGGCAAAGAAGATGGCTGGAGCTAATAAAGGACTTTGACATCGACCTGCAATACCACCCGGGTAAGGCTAATGTGGTCGCTGATGCACTTAGTCGATACCCACTGGCGATGTTCTTGACCAAGGAGCGGCATCTGCTAGAGGACATCGAGAAGCTTGGATTAGAGATCATATTGCCTGGAGATAGAAGGATGGAGCTGGATGCTGATACTGATGAAGTTGCAAGTAAGCTCGTATCTGATGGACAAGATCAAGGAGACTCAGTTTCAAGACGAGGCACTTTGCAAACTGAGAGATCAAGTGTTGGCGGGAACACTTGAGGGTTTCTCAATCGCCAGCGATGGAGCTTTGAAGAATGGTACGAGGCTTTGTGTACCATCTGGCAACTGAAGAATGAACTGATGAAGGAAGCGCACCAGTCGCAGTATTCTATACATCCTGGAGCTAATAAGATGTATCGGGATATGCGCACTATTGTTTGGTGGTATGGAATAAAGAAAGATGTGTCCAGATTCGTGGCGAGATGTTTGATCTGTCAGCAAGTGAAGGCCAGTAGACAGAGACCCGCAGGACTTCTACAACCGCTGGATATTCCGGAGTGGAAGTGGGCGCACATCACAATGGACTTCGTGTCAGGTTTGCCTCGTTCCCAAGGAGGGAAGGATGCCATCTGGGTTATAGTGGACCGACTAACCAAGTCAGCTCACTTTATTCCCTTCAAGGTTGGTTTATCCACCGAGAAGTTGGCGGCACTATATATGCGACACATCTACCGGATTCATGGAGTACCGGTAAGCATTGTATCTGACCGAGACACTCGTTTTACCTCTCATTTTTGGAAAAGTTTGCATGACAGCCTGGGAACACAGTTGAAGTTCAGCACTGCCTATCACCCCCATACAGATGGTCAATCAGAGAGGACGATTCAGACACTGGAAGATATGCTGAGATCGTGTGTCTTGGAGTTCGGAGGATCGTGGGAAGACCATTTGCACTTGGTAGAGTTTTTTTATAATAACAGCTACCAAGCCAGCATTGGTATGACCCCATTTGAGGCTCTGTATGGACGTCGTTGTCGTACACTACTGGCATGGGACGACGTAGGAGAAAGAGTACTACTGGGCCCAGAGATGGTGATCGACGCAGCAGAGAAGGTAAAAATAATCAGAGACAAGCTCAGAATTGTCCAGGACAGACAGAAGAATTGGGCCGACAGCAGTCGTCGACCACTGGAGTTTGAAGAAGGAGATAAAGTCTTTGTAAAGATTTCTCCTACCAGAGGTACAATCAGATTTGGCAGAGCTGGGAAGCTGAGTCCCAGGTACATTGGACCATTTGAAGTTCTGAGCCGGATTGGAGAAGTGGCGTATAGGTTAGCTCTACCAGCTAATCTAGAGGACGTGCACAATGTTTTCCACGTCTCACAGCTCAGAGGCTACGTCCCTGATGAGAATCACATCTTAGACCACTCAGAGCTGGAGATTGGACCGAGCCTCACTATGCCTGAGAAGCCAGTGGCAATTTTAGACCGAGGCGAGAAGAAGACCAGGACCTCGGTGACTCCGATAGTTCGAGTAATGTGGAGGCATGATTCCCCAGGCGAGTCTACCTGGGAACGAGAGGATGAGATGCGGGAGAAGTACCCGTATTTGTTTGAGACATGAGGTAATTTCTAACCCAACTCTTTAAATTTCGAGGGCGAAATTTTCTAAGGAAGGAAGGTTATGAAACCCGTAATTTCAAATAATTCTATAATTAACTAATATAATTAATTTATTAATTGTTATTTTAGGAATTTGCATTATTAACTGAAAGTTTTATCAAACATGTAAAATTCTAATTAATGTTAGAAATTATTACTTTAAGAAAATAAATTGGATTTTTGACTGTCTGACCAGACACGAACCCAATTTGAAACTAAAAAATATATATATATATATATTTTTTTTTGTAATGTTTAGTTAGATTTTTTTCTAAAAGAAAATTATTTATAGTTTTTCTAATATTTTCTTTTAGCCCACCATAATTGTTTAAGCCCAAGTATTCGAAACCCAAAGCCATTTTCCTAAAGCCCATTATTTCAAAATCCATTTTGGCCCAAGCCCATTAAAGGATAACCATTAAATATGAAATACCCATATTGTATAACCATTCATTCATTTCAATACAACTACTTCATTATTTCTCTGTCCTAACTTAAGGAAAGGATTTTCCTTTCTTCTCAGTGGCCGACCCTTGGCAACCCAAACCGCCGACCCTTCCCGTTCCGAAACCGGCGACCCCTCAACTCCGGTAACTCCTCTCCTACATCCTATAAAACCTTCTCCACTCTTCTTCATCTTTCTATCACTTACTTCACCAATTTTTTTTCCCCAAAATTTTGTGCCCTAACCCGAGCCGACGCCGGAGTTTCCCGACGGCCTCCGCCATCCTCGGCGAACTCGCAGCAGACGTCGCCGATCCCCCGCGAACCCCGGCGCCCCTTTCCAGCGGCTGCCCGTCGCCAAGCCGACCCCGCGCGGTCTGTTCCGGCCGTTCGCTGCCGGCGCCCGACCCCGGCGTTCTTCCCGTTCGCCCCTGTTTCGCTTCTCGGTGCTAACCCGCGTGGCCCGTGCACTCTGTCAGTGTTCCGTTTCCGAGCAGTGACGTTTCGTTCTGAGTTCCATTTCTGGATTTCTGTTGTCATTTGGGTAACCTCTAATCCAGTAGTTTTCCCATTATTTTAAGTAGTCCATGATGATATCTGGTCCAAACCAAATTCTTCGGGAATTCGGGATTTCGATAACGTAGTAGTTACGTTACCGTTTCGGTTTTTCCGAAGTCTCTTCGGAAATATGGTTGCTGTTGATTTCTGGTTCTGAAATAATTTGAATTTTTGGACAGAACTAAGTTCTGTGCCTATTCTCGGGTTTTCCGAGAATACTGAGGAATAATTCTGTTGGTTAGAGATTTTTTTCATATTTGGCACTTGGCTTTTGAAGAATTTTGTGGCTATTTTCGGGAATTCTGGGAATTAGTTCTGTTGCGGAATTTTCGAACATTTCGGAAATGATCCTGTGGTTTCCGATGTGTTTTCGGGAATTCCGAGTCTGTTTCGGGAATTCTGATATTATTCCGGGTTTCCGATTTGGCTTAGGAAAATTATTTCTGTGGTTGTTTTTTTGGGTATCCCTGGTTCGGGATTGTTTTTGCAGGTTGTAGCACACTTTTCCAGTTTTTGGATTGACCAAAAATAGTGGAAGTGCTGCCGGAATTTTTATAAAATTATAAAAATGATTTTAAAACGATTTTCGGAAATGATATTATTTTAGGGCGACGACCTTATCGGTCAATGGGCCCCAGTGAAATGCAAACGCACCGGTCTGTCCGGACGTTGAGGCAGAGTAGCTGTAAGTGAAGATTGGACCAGTTCTGAGACTCATACTATTTTATTTTTAAATTAGAAATTATTAGTTATTAATATTATGTAATTTTGTAGGTAATTTACAAGACTAACATTTTCTTTCTCTTATTTTAATTCATGAAAATGTAAGGGCATAAGCTCATTTATTTATTTTTGTAAATTTGTAATAAGTAGGAATTAGCTGTGGTTTTTCTGGGATTGTGAACGCGTAGGATTAATTAATATTAATATTAATTATTAGTTAGAAATTCACGATTTTCTCATTTAAAGAAAAGAAAATATATTTATATATATAATTATAAAATTTTCCCAATAAATTGATAAAAACAAGTTTTCCGAAATAAAATATAAATTTAACGCACTAGAAAAACGTGTTTTTGATTGTGTTGGTTAATACAAGACTAAAAATTGACTAGGAGAAAAAATCTAGAGATTGTAACTAGATAATTCTAGAGTTGTGGTTTCTGAGACAAATTTCCGGAATGTAGGATTTCAAGGAAGAGTGTGACTGTTCAAATCCCGAAGTACCAATCTCGTCCAAACTGAGAAGTTTAAAGGCAAGTACATTTATGTAAATTTACGATTATTTTAACAATTATTTTATTACAATTTTAAGCCACTGTTATACACGAACTCTTTCGAGAGAACTGACCGTACTGTTGGGGACTGGGGGAGTAGAGTAGTGGATATGACCAAATCCAAAATTAGGATAACTGACTGTATTAGTTTTCCCCTCTTCACACGAGGACAAGCCATACCGTATCGCTAGGATACTACTGTAACCCAATCCGGTCATATTTATTACCTATTCACATCACTGTACTGTATTGTTTCAAAACTGTTCATCTTCAAACTGTTTAAAAGTGCATGATATTAATTGTCATTTTAATTGTTAAAATTTGCATAAATTGTACTTTGCTCCTTTCCTGACTGGATAACCGTAGGTTCTGCTGACGATCCGGAGCTGCTGATTAACAGTTATTATGATCATGATCTGTACCCGGCGGTACTACCTGTTGATGATGATGAAGTGGCGTCTCCATAGATGCTACTTTAGTTTGAGAGTTTAGTTGTTTCTATGATATTTCTAGTTATGAATCCTTGTAACAGAACAAGTTTTAAATTATCATTTATATAAAGGTTGTGGCAAACTTAGTTTCAAATGTTGTTGATCACCTGCATATGGATTACAGCTTACTGCCGTCGTCTCATCAACGGTGCAGGCTGGGCATGATCCGATTCGACCCAAATATTTGGGGACCGGGTCGTGACACAAGGTCCTGACGAGACCAACCAAAGTGCCATCATCAGGCTCGGCAGGCTGAACTGGCAGGACTGGTGGCTCTCCATCAGAAGGCACGACCCTGGAGGCTACTCCAGAATGCTGGGCTTGATCCCCGGGTTGCTGCTGATCCGCGGGAAGTGCTCCGCCTTGCTGACCGGCAGGTCCAGGAATAATGCCGCTGAAGAAGACGACATGGGGAACAATAAGGAAGGAGCAGGGCAGATCAATGATACAAGCACATGATCAGGACAAGAATTCAGGGATTCAGAAGATGCGAGCAGAGATCAAAGGCGAGTACTGATTGAGACATCTATTCGGTAAACCCTCACATATCTTGATTGACAAGACCTGCATGGGCCACCACTTAAACCATGTCACGCCCCAGAACCAGAATACTGGAGAGCGGGGGCAGACATAGCCAGCTACGTATATGAAATGGAATCCATCTCGCTATACGGTCACGGCTGTCTAGATACATGAGGGTTTACTACAAGCCAACAGTCTCCTATGGTCATGAACAAGCCTAGTGTCTCAATCACAAGCAAGTAAGTAAATGTTACAAGATGTATGATCATTAAATATACAATAATAAGGCATCCCAAATATTACATATTCAGCTGATCATGAAGCTAGTCGTTATAAAATGTTAGGACTAGCAAGAGTTTAGTCATACATGATCAACCCTAGGATCTGTCAATCATGTTACAGCCCGTAGGCAGACAATAAGTAAAGGCAATCGAGCTAAACAGGTGCTCGTCGGCTAAACGCCTCAAAAGAATATTTTTACAATAAAGTGGGAGATCAAAAATAAACCCACTCGTTGCCCGGGTTCCGTCTAGTCGCCACCATCGGGCTGGATAGTCGGTAGATCCTCTGGAGCTGCTCCGAAATCTGGCCATACAAAACCAGCTGGGTCAGATCCCAGAAAGAGCAAGTGCCACAAAGGAAGCTTCACTTAGGAACTAAAACCAGCAATCAGCACAATTATAAATAAAGGTAAGAACTGGAAATAAAGAAAATACATCAGGATGATATACGACGAGATAACCATGGAACTATTCAGATAACCAGGTTACAACCCGTAAACCAAACAAGGTCCGGGGTTGTAACCCTTCGTCTGAACAGAACTTGGGATTCTCACCATTTATCGTAAAATAAATACAGACATTCTGGTCATACAGTAATATGGAACATGATCAAGGCAAGACTAGACTGGTTAGACTCCATCCAATCATTTCACAGCCAAGCAAGAATTACGGCTTGATACTTTAACTAACTAGGGTTATCACAGGCCTAGTTACTAGCAAGATGCAGTGAGATTACTCCACAGCCACAAGCCCTGCAGACCATCCAGGTTACCCGGGTTAAAAGAATTAGAGTTGAATTCAGGTGGGTACATCGTCCAGGAAACGAATGTACCCTTAGGTAGCTTGAAGGGTGCAACACATGACAGTGTGCTGGAAATGTGCCCTACTCGACGGCAGGCTACAGATCCCAAGGCGTGTCCAGGTAACGGGATTGCCTGTAGCTGGAAGATCTCTTTATGACTAGTGTATTAATCTAGTTATTAGCCTTAGTCCATTTCAGTAGGTACTCCTGACCGTGGTACTCAGGAGTCCCCTCCTAGACATGATGCAAGACAGGACTGGATTATTTGTACAAGCACAATCGCCCACGGTGTCTAGGATTAATTATACAGGTCATGTCATGTCAGGTAGCCGTCGCAACAGCTTATCAAGATATATTATGTCAGGTAATCATGTCAAGAGTTCTGGTCAAGAGTGCGCCACGACGGGCCACTATCAGGTCATGTCATGTTTACTTATCAGGAGTGCACCACTACGGTCACTGTCATGTCAGGCTCAATTATCATGTCCAAACATATTAAGTAAATTCGTGATTATCAAGTTCATGACAAAAGGCGTAAGGATATAAAATGGACGTTAAATATCTAATAAAATATCAATATACAGGGCTATAGAAGAGCCATGTGGCTAAGATACATGCGGCCATGATGGATCTCATGCGGCTGGGGAAGGAGTCGGGTTCATGCGGCTGGGGAGAGATTCATGCGGGTCGGGGGAACTAAGGACCCATGCGGCTCGCAGGAGAGGGATTCTCATACGGCTGGAATAAATTTAACTTATGCGGCCAAGAGAAGGGCAAGACACATGCGGCCAGGAGGGCAAGGGTACTCCTGCGGCTGGCGGAAATAAGCCCATGCGGCTCAACCAAGTCGAGCCCCATGCGGCTGGGTCAAGGTGATTGCTTATGCGGCTGACGGGAGAGGGGAGTTCATGCGGCTAGGGAATGACGGATGCATATGCGGCTCAATTATGAGAGAAGTCCATGCGGCTGGATAGGGCCAGGCGCATGCGGCTTAGTAGAAGCCCATGCGGCTCAGGAAAATAAAGGATGCATATACGGCTGAGATTAATCAGGGTCATGCGGCCCGGACTAAGAAGTCCATGCGGCTGGGTCTGGGGGTTCTCATGCGGCTCGAGGATCAGGGCCTATGCGGCTCTCAGGGAAAAAGTTTATGCGGCTGAGAAAGCACTTGCCGCATGAAATGTTCATGCGGTCAAGTCAAGCCCATGCGGCCAGGACTGTCGTATGAAGGCTCATGCGGCTCGGAATCACTTGCCGCATAAAATGCGGTCAAGTCTAGCACTGTTCTTCTTCTCCAAGCTTCCGAGAAGAAGAACACCAAGAATCCATGCTTCCAAGCTCCATGAAACCTTCATCCGAAGTCCAAATTCGAACTTTTATAGGTCAAAATGGGGTAGAACGAGCTACTCTACAACATGGAACCATCAAAACTTGGAAATAACAATGTTAAGTAGATCAAAACCCAAGAATTCCGAAAATAATATAAACTTAGATCTACAAGAATCTAGCCATGGAAATTAGAAAAGCCAAGTACTAAAGTGTTTTAGAATGCTGTAAAGAAGAGAATGGTGCAATAAAATCAGAGTTCCTCCATGAAGCAAGTTGCACTTGCCTAACTCTCACTCTCTCTCTGGTAGGTAAGAAAATAAATGAGGAAGAAGAAGATGAATAATGAAGAGAGAGAAAGAAGAATGGTAATAAATATGAATGGTGGTGGTAGGTAGGGGTTCACCTTGGGTTCATCATGAACCAAAGTAAAACCAAGCCAAGCCGAACCAGCCCAAGGAAATAAACCAAGCCATGGAGGAAAAGCTAAGCAAGAAAATCATGCAATACAAGAATAAAATACGTACACGTATTTTCAAAATACGTAATACGGACAACAGGCATTACAAATATACAATAGATAATATAATCAGATACCGCTCCCTGTCCGTGTGGCAGATTTGCAGTATCTGTGGGGACCAACCGTCCTGTCGGGCACTACTAGTCCCAAGAGGGCTGCCATGTGAGAACTCGGAAATCCATTCTCTCCATGCAATCATTATTTTATTTAACTTAATAGTCTCTACGTTGAGTGAAATCCCATGCCGTGGATCATGGTCATTCAGAATGAGTACTGGTGTACGGGGTACGATATGCACAACTCTACAACGATACCCGTACGGTTAGGTTGTAGGTCTTTACATAGCGTAATACAACAATCAAAACTAACCACGGAATAATCATGCCTTGACCATAAAGTACACATGCTGCTTTTGAAAGATAAATAAATAGCCAAATAAATAAATAAATAGATAATTTGAAGCCTACATGTGCCTGTATGCCAATATTCGAGATCAGCCAGTCGATTACAATAGTTCATAATTAATATAAATGTGTCTCATTCATTCAATTTAATAAGACGACTAGCCAGTCTCTTAGTTCCAACTAGGAACGCATGATCAATAATTAATTTAGATAACAGTTAATGCTAATTAATGCCAAGTTAACAATTTTAATGTTAATTAATACCAATCCATGTCAATCAATGTTATTTAATGTCAATCAATGTTAATTCAGGGACGAGAATCAGCCAAAAGGCATTAGGGACTATAGTTCATGCGACCAGGTAATTGGGATTCCAAGCGGCTCAATACCTATGCGGCCGAAAAGTTACAATCCTTATGCGGCTGGGGTTCTCGCTCATGCGACTAGGGTGGAACCAAGCCTCATGCGGCTCGCCGGTATGCAGCCAAGAGGGTGCAGTATCATACGGATGAGGAAGAAACAAAGTCTATGCGGCTAAAGAAAAGTAGCGCCCATGCGGCGGAGAAATGATTTAGTCCATGCGGCTAAAAATCTCTTATGCGGTCGAACTCTTCATGCGGCTACGATGGACAGGAGTACGTGCGGCTGCGGCCAAATGGAAACTCATACGGCTGCGTCCAAATGAAAACTCATGCGGCTGCGGCTAATGGAAGCTCATGCGGCTGAGAAAACTTATGCGGCTGAGAAAACTTATGCGGCCAAGATAATGCCATACGGCCGAAATCTTCATGCGGCTGAAACTTCTTCATGCGGCTAGCTACGCATCATGCGGCCGAACTATTCATGCGGCCAGCTCCTCTTATGCGGCTCAAAAATTATATTCTGCTGGAAAAGACTTGCCGCATGAAAAACTCATGCGGTCAGGTCTGTTCTTCTTCTCCGAATTTTTCTAAGGACAGAACCATGGAAACTATTACTTCTAAGCTCTCTAAATCCTTCATTCCCAAGTCCAAATCTGAACTTCCATAGGTCAAAATGGGGTAGAACGAAATTCTCTACAACATGGAACCATCAAAACTTAAAGATAACAAAGTTTACTAGATCAAAACCTAAGAAATACGAAAATGCACAAAACTTAGATCTACAAGAAATGAACTACGGAATTTGAAATTGCTAAGTACTAAAAAGGCTTAAGATCAAGTAAGGAAGATGATGGAACAATAAAAATGGTGATCCATCAAGAAGCAAGTTTGGCACTTGCCTTGGCGGCTGAGTAGGTGGGGGAGGAGTTATGAGAAAAAAGAAGATTAATGGTGAAGTAATGGAGAGAGAGAAAGGAGATGGCTTTAAATGAAAGAGGTGGTGGTAGGTGGGGGTTTGTTTCGGTTCATGCTGAACCAACATACTTAACTAAACCAATCCAAGCCGAACCCAAAGTATAGCTAAAGCAAAGTATAAAAACAGGAAATAAAATATAGAAATAAAATTGCAGAAAATTAATTATCATAAAATTAAAGAAATTTTAAATACAGAACAATACATGATAAATATTAAATAAATACATTAAGGCAGTATATGTCTAAAAATACGTATTCTGGGAATGGAAAGTAACAAAAACAAAAGCATAAAGCTTGCCTCCAAGGCTAGCAACTCTACTAGGATAAAAAAGATCCATATGAATAAGTTGAAGAGGTCTAGAAGTACTCACAGAGTTGATTGATTTGAAGGATGACTTTGTTAACTTACTCTTCTCGTATTCTTCACACACCATATCCTTTTTGAACGGGATACTTGGGAGTCCTCTTACGAGCTTCTTGGTAGCAAGACGAGAGATGGTATCCATGTTGGCGTGTCCGAGCCTCATGTGTCAAAGCCAACTCTCATCGTTCTTAGCAACTAAGCACCTGTCATTGTTAGTGTCTTCAACAAGATATAAAACATAGATATTATTTTCTCTAATGCCTTCATAAACAATAGATCCACTAGAGCTATCGGTAATGAAGCATTTGAGCTTAACAAATTTGATATCATAACTATTATCGGTAAGATGACTAATACTAAGAAGATTGTGTTTAAGATTAGTAACAAGACACACATTCTTAATACAAGGATAAGGAAGAAAACCTATATTACCATTTCCTATAATGTGACCTTTAAGATTGTTACCAAAAGAGACGTGTCCTTCCTTCTTCATCGATAGCGTTGTAAATAATGAAGCATCCCCGGTCATGTGCCGTGAACAACCGCTATCGAGAATCCACTTACTTCTAGCATGAGAAGGACTCTTCACCTACAACATAAGTTAAAGATGAACATTTTGGTACCCATGATCTTATGGGTCCTTGAGTGTTAGTCTTAGGAACCCACATGAAAACTTTTTTATCAACAAGTTTCCTTGTATGACAATAATTGGTCGTATGTCCAAGCAAGCCACAGTAATTACAAATTATAGAGGATTTAGAAGAAGATATGTGAGAATCATGCATATGTGAATCTCTAGTGCGAGGAGCTCTAACATTAGTATTGTGATGATGATAATAAAAAGTATGATGCGAAGTGTTTTTCTTAACAAAAGGTCCTTTCCTTGTGTTAGAAAAGGATTTGTATGTAGTGTTCATGTAAGAAGTATGCCTAGCATTGTGATGAGTGTGGAGGTGTCTTGGAGTATGCAAGTGAGTAGTATTCTTATTACCTAATTTCTTACTCTGTATAAGAAGATCATTATACTTAATAGAAGTGTCATATTCTCTCCTATTAGCATCTTGAACTTTGTGCATAGAAAATTCATAAGAACTTCTCATGGATTGAATCTCATCATCCTTTTTCTTGATGGTGTCAAGAGATTCTTGAAACTTGATTCGCAAAGACTCTATCTCATCCGTGTCAGAAGCAGGAGATTTTCCCTTTACATCAATAATGATGCTTGAGAGTCTTTCTACTTCAAGTTGAAGAACATCAACCTCTTTTAGAGATTTCTTATATTTATTCCTAACACCTTTGTGCTCTTCATGCAATTCAAGGATAGCTTTCTCCAAATCATCATAAGTAAGAGTATTTAAGGAGAGATCATCAAGTACCTCATCGGTTGCCATGAGACAAACGTTGGCATTGTGTTTGCACTCTTTGTCGTTGTCGGAGTCGCTTGCATCACTCTCATACCAAATGCTTGTGTTGGCAAATTTCCTGGAGGACGAGCTTCCCTTGCTAGGCTTCTCGTACTTGCTTGAGTCTTTTCTTATCATCGGACAGTCCCTCTTGATGTGTCCGGGTCTTCTACATTGATAACATGCCGGGTCTTCCTCGTTGTCCCGTCTGAAGCGGTTGGCTTTGTTAAATTTGAGGAACTTTCGGAAGTGCTTAGCTGTGAGAGCTATTTCTTCATCGTCGTCCGACTCATTGTCGTCGGAGCTATCCTTGGAGTAGGACTTTGTAGCTTTGAGAGCAAGAGATTTCTCCTTCTCTTTGGTCTTCTCTTTTTCCTTCTCTTGTATGGAGGATTCCTCTTGATCCTTCATATCGAGTTCATGAGTCATTAGCTTACCCATGAGGGTCTCAAGGTTCATGACTGTCAGGTCGTTCCCCTCAATGATTGCGGTAGCTTAAGGACTCTAAACTTTTGTCAATCCTCTAAGAATTTTTCTGATCTTTTCATGAGCAGGATATTCCTTACCAAGAGAAGAAAGAGGATTAATAATATCACCAAAACGAGTAAACATGCAAGTAATAGATTTATCGTGCTTCATCTTAAAGGACTCATATTCTTGCGTGAGTCTACTAATCTTGGACTCCTTCACTTGTGAAGTACCCTCGTGTGTGACTTCAAGTAACTTTCAAATCTCATTGGAAGTCTTGCAAGTAGAGATTTGGTTGAATTCACTACTATCGAGAGCACAATAAAGAGCGTTCATAGCCTTGGCATCTCGACTCGCAAGCTTCTTGGTATTTTCAGTAAATGTGTCCCTAAGGGTGTCAGAAGCAATATCCTCAATAACTCTGGAAGGAGTAGGAAGACCATTTATCACACAATCCCATAAATCGAAATCTATGGACTTAAGATAAATGCTCATCCTAATCTTCCAGTAGTTATAGTTGGTTCCATCAAATAGGGGAGGCCTATTTGTGGAGTGTCTTTCATTGTGGAAGGTGTTGAAACTAGGGTTAGTGGCCATGGATCACTCAAAGGGTGTAAATCCAAATCAAGAGAACAAAGCTCTGATACCAATTGTAGAACCCTAGAGGGGGTGAATAGGGAAATAAAAAATAACTAGAGCAACAGAAGCAATATATGACAAATAAAAGTAAAGAGTAGGAAGATCAAACACAAGATGTATCCTGGTATCCTCGCTTGAGGCAATCCAGTCCCGGAACTCTCTCCGACTTAAATCCACTATTTAATCAAATAGTACACACGAGTTTGGATCCGAAGAACTCGCCAATTTCAACACGAGTTTGGATCCGAAGACTCGCCAACTTCAACATACGAGTTTTCTTACGAAGGCTCGCCAACTTCAAACAAATGAGAAGAGAACTTGTTGATCTTCTAACACATGAAGATCGAAAATTACAACTCTTTAAATACTCTAGCACTTTGGGAGAGGATGACAATTAAAAGCTTGGTAGAGTATTAATGGTGGAGCTCTTGGTTTTTTTGGAAAATTTATGGCAAGAGTTGTTGAAAGCCTCATGAGAGAGAGAGCTTTCATTTATAGAGAAACCAAGAGTGGGTGGCATTTAATGCTCTAGATACAGGCAGACCGACATACCGTCGGTATGCAGCGGCATACCGTCGGTATACCGTCCAAATAGTAACGGTCATATTAATGACCGTTTGAGAGCATTAAATACGGCCATTAATGCTAGTCAGAGTAATTCAAAAATCAAATATTTATAAACCGGTATACCGTCGGTATGCCGCGGCATACCGTCGGTATACCGAAGTTTTATCACAGAACGTTTTCAGCTAAACAAAATGGTATACCGCCGGTATGCCGGAGCATACCGTCGGTATGCCGACGTTTTATCACAGAACATTTTTGTGGTCCACTAAGCGGTATATCGCCGGTATGCCGGAGCATACCGTCAGTATGCCGACAATTTGTCACAGCAAGTTTGTGGGTGATAAAAATGGTATACCACCGGTATGCCGGAGCATACCGCCGGTATGCCGATAATTTGTCACAGCAACTTTGTGGATGATAAAAACGGTATACCACCGGTATGCCGGAGCATGCCGTCGGTATGCCGCTCTGTAAGAAGTTGATTTTTGACTTATGCTTTTACTTGTCATCCGTCCTTAAGTGTTTACAGATATACCTAGACCTATACAGACTCGAAGACTTTAAGCAGGTAGGAAGCCATCTCTGCAAGGAGTGTCGGTATCTGCTTCAGTCTTCAATGCAAAGGATGGTAGCACTTGAAAGGAAGGACTTTATGTAGTAGAGCTTCTGAGAAGATATGAATCTGAAGACATAGAAAACTCAACTACGAAGATGCTGTTAATATATCAAAATAAAATGTGCCAACAATAAGAACAAGTCCAGTTTGAGGACAATATACAATGCACTTGCTAGGTCGAGAACAAATACTCTAAAAGGAATAATGGTGATGCAGCAAGTGTTGAAGGTACTTGGCAAAAATCATTACGTGGAATACCATAGAAGACTTTCGCAGAGCAATGAAGTCATTTCTATGTTTTGGTCCCATCCGGATTGCACACAATTGGCACGGTCCTTCGCCGATGTCTTGGTTGTTGATTGCACGTACAAGACTAATAAATTCAATATGTCTCTTTTTCACATTGTCGGCTTCACTTCTACTGGTAAAACATTTTCAGTTGCCTTTTGTTTCATGAAGAACGAAACAGTAGAGGACTATACATGGGCTTTGGAAAAGTTGAAGTCACTTTACACTGGACAGAGAGAGCCGTCTGTGTTTTGTCACCGACCGGGAATATCCATTGATGAATGCTATTGATATCGTATTTCCTCATGCTCATAGATTATTATGCAGTTGGCATGTAAATCGAAATATTCAAGCACAATGCAAGATAAAGTTCAAGAAAGTAGATGGCAAAGTCGACATGGAACGCTTCGAAGAATTCTACAGAGATTGGACCCTTGTATGGCGAGCAAGTACTAAGAAAACTTTCGATGCAGCATGGTTGTCACGCCCCAGAACCAGAATACTGAAGAACGGGGGCGTACACAGCCAGCTACGTATAACGGAACGGCAACCATCCCGCTATATGGTCACGGCTGTCTAGCTATGTGAGGGTACGCTACAAACCATCAGTCTCTTAGGGTCAAATCAAGCTATTGTCTCAATCTCAACAAGTAATGATAGTAACAAGATATCAGACCACCAAATATACAATTGTAAGGCGTCCCAAACATTACATATCCAGATGATCATGAAGCTAGTCGTACAAAATGTAAGGACTAGCAAGAGTTAAGTCATACATGATCAACCTCGAGTTGCCAATCATGATTACAGCCCGTAGGCAGACAGAAAGTAAAGTGCATCGAGCTAACAAGTGCTCGTCGGCTAAACGCCTCAAAAGAATATCAGTTAACAATACAGTGGGAGAAACAAAAAGAGAAAACCCACTCGTTGCCCGGGTTCCGTCTAGTGTTCACCATCGGGCTGGGAAGCAGGTAGATCCTTTGCTGCTGCTCCGGTATCTGGCCATACAAAACCAGCTGGGTCAGACCCCAGAAAGAGCAAGTGCCACAAAGGAGGCCACGAAATAAGAACAAAAGCCAGCAATCAGCACAATAATATAATTACATAATAAGAGACAGTAATTTAAGAAAAAGGCATGATAGTTAGATATAAAAGACAAATCTTGTACAGAATCGATAAAAGACAGAACATATGGAAAGGCATGACAGGATGATATACGATGAGATGACCATGGGACTATTCAGATAGCCAGGTTACAACCCGTAAACCAAACAAGGACCGGGGTTGTAACCCTTCGTCTGAACGGAACTTGGTTTCTCCCACCATTTATCGGTAAGATAAAATACGCGAATTCAAGACTTGCAGTTAAACATGATTAAGGTAAAGCACGAGTAATCATGTCATGTCATGACCTTGCACAGGATCAGGACAGGACAAGAGGGACTAGACTCCATCCAATCAATCACGGCCAAGCAAGTACTACGGCTTACTACTTTAACTAACTAGGGTTATCACAGACCTGATTACTAACAAGATGCAATGAGAATTCCAAGTCCGGTTACCTGTTTGTTACTACCTGAATGCTTCCAGCAAGAAAAGGAAAAGATAGCATGATATAGCAGACACACTGTAGTAAGATACATGTGTCCTAAGGTACCACGCTCGACGGCGGGCTGGAAGTGCGCTCATCTCGACGGATAGCAACAAATCTCATGTATATATATATAAGGCCGGGACCAAAGGGGCAACAGGTAACTGGAAAATTCTCCATGAACTAATTGATCAATCTAGTCATTAACCTAGCCAGATTCAGTATGAATCCCTGACCGTGGGAACCAGGGAGTCACGTCCTAGACATGATGCAAGACAATACGAGTGGATTGTACAAGCAAGCAGGAACACCCACGGTGTCAAGATAAGTCAAGCTAAGATATCAAGTCATGTCAAGTCAGGAGTGCGCCGCCACGGGCCACTATCAAGTTATCAAGATAATTCATGTCAGGGTACTTGTCAGGAGTGCGCCACGACGGGCCACTTATCAAGTCAGGTTGGTCATGTCAGGAGTACACCATTACGGGTCACTGTCATGTTATGCTAGTTCCTGGTCATACCGTGCCATGTACAATAGTCATTCCAACATATTAAGTAAAATCAAGTTCATGACAAAAGGCGTAAGGATATAAAATGGGCGTAAAATATCTAATAAAATATCAATATACAGGGCTATAGAAGAGCCAAGCTCAAGAAATAAACAAATTCATCATAGACAAGTAGGTTGTGCAAGGTATGTACTGCGCAGGGTGCCAAGTGCGCAGGGTGCCAAGTGCGCAGGGTGCCAAGTGCGCAGGGTGCCAAGTGTGCAGCAGATAGATTGCGCTAGATCAGGTTACGCAGGAATAGATGGCGCAGGGTCAGATTGCGCATGAGTAGGCTGCGCATGAGCAGACTGCGCATGAATCCATGCGCACTCGGGTTGAGCGCAGTTCGCCAAGGGGCAAGCTGCGCGGTCGACGCTGCGCTAAAGAGCGCTGGCCGAGGGGGATGCGCAATCCAGCCCTGCGCTAAAGAGCGCAGGCTACTGTCTGCTACTCCAGGCCGAGAAGAACACCAAGAACACCAAAAATTCAAATTTTCATATCTTTGTCAAATCAAAGCCAAATCTAGATTTTCAAAGGTCTAACTTGAGTAAAATTGAATTCTCTTCCACATGGAAGCATCAAAACCCACAAAAATCTAACCAAAATAGATCAAAACCATGTAAATCCGAAAATAGTAAAAACCTAGATCTAGAACAAAGGAAACTCCAAATCACAAAATGTCAAGTTTTAAAGTTGTTCTCCATGGCCTAATCTAGCTAATGGACAAATAAAAAGTGGTGCTTATTTGATGGCAAGGTGCACTTGCCTAATGGGTTGGAGAGTTGTGTGGAGGAAGAAGAAGAAGAATTAATGGAGGAAAATAATGAGGAGAGAGAGTGTTAGGTGGGGATTTTAATGGGGGAGGATAAGTTGTGTTGAGGGTGGAGGTTAGCTAAGATGGTCCAATGCATAATAAACCAAACCAAACCAATTCCTTCTCCTATCCAAATAAAACCAAGCTCCATTAATCAGAATTAATCCAGGAATGATAAATGATAATTAAACTACAATGCTAAGTATGAAATATACCACAACTTAACTGGTCAAGAAAAAAATGAAAAATACTGGTCAGAAATACGATCACGTATAAAATACGTATCACGAATTTCGGGGCACTACAATGGTACATCTTGAAAGAGCAGTAGAAAAAGAGCAACCTGGCATGTATATCTTATATCAAAGACACATGGCTTGATCCACATAAAAAAATTTGTCTTGGCATGGACAAATACGGTAAAACATTACGGCACGACCACTACCAACCGTGCCGAAGGATCACATTCAAGACTAAAAAGACATCTTCGTTCATCGGTCGGGAGTTTCGTGTCAGTTTGGGAAGCAATCAATCAAATGACCAATTCCACCGTGAACGAGATAAAGGCTTCATTTGAGATAAGTCCCAATATTGTGACGCACCAACATAAGAAAGAACATCTCTTGTCTGATTTAATCCATATAGTGTCCCACTCTGCATTGAATTTACTACTTCATGAGACTGGTCATGCGAATTCAGTCGGATTGGATATCGAAGTATGTGGTTGTACATATCGTACTTGTCTCGGCCTCCCTTGTGCACACGAGATCAACGAATATAGACGTCAATGTAGACCTATTCCAGTAGTGGTTGTTGATCAACGTTGGAGACAGCTGTCGATCATGCCTATAGTGGACATTCAGGATGATTTCTTTTCCATGCCACAGATGAAACTTCTTCATGCAAGATGGTGTGCCGCACTAGAACCTGAGAGGAGGTCTATTGAGCTCAAAATCTAAGAACTTGCCAATCCGGCAAGTAGTCATATACAGGAGCCATCTATTATCATTGCTCCGAAGGGTAGACCGCCAAAAAGAACACATAAGAAGAAGCTCCAGGATACTAAGCGAGAATCCTTACTATTTGAGCATATTGAAAGAAGCGTGGAACGTGTAGTCATTCCGAAGAGGATGAACAAGCTCCATACTCGCAGAAAGATGCAGAAAACTAGTGTTGT
Source organism: Iris pallida (assembly GCA_029216955.1). NCBI lineage: Eukaryota > Viridiplantae > Streptophyta > Magnoliopsida > Asparagales > Iridaceae > Iris > Iris pallida. The sequence continues at coordinate 5,323,596 of JANAVB010019798.1, read as the reverse complement.
TACAACGCTTGATGTGTACATTGGTGCTTTTTTGCCCGCCATACGGGAATATATTTGGTCTATAGATGATGTACCGAAAGACGACCATTGTGGATTTCACGTGCTTGCACGACATCTAGGCTACCCCCCCAAAGACGGATGGAGACAAGTCACAGCAGAGCTATATTCTGAGCTGGTGTCTCGTCTTCCATTCTACAGCAAAATACTTGGCCAAGAACATGTTGGAGAATTGTTGACAAGCATTCCGTGCGATACCCAGACCACTGGACGTACCATCTGCTGTATATCTATTCGCTAACATGTACAAGCTACCAATTATCGTTCTTTCCCGGAACATCAACAATACATTCTTTCCAATGTGCGCTCCTCCCGCAGAGTACAGTATATCCAACCTACATACCATTGGACTCGACAAAAATCACTTCGTTATCCCGCGGTTGATCGGTCACTCTCCTATAGCTCCCCCTGCGTCAGTTTTGGTATAAACATGCTCCGGAAGAATCGATCTCCTGGGTAGCACCATACACCGAAGCTATAAATGCTTACAAGAAGATCACGAATTACGTGGAACCTATACCAAGGCCGGAGGGACACTACGATGTATTAATTGACTGATGTATAGAAGAATGTTGCAATATATCATATTTTGTATAGAAGATCGTTGCAATATATCACATTTTGTAATAGTTTCTATCATTTTGCATAGAAGAATGTAACAAGTATAGACCATGATCATTTTATATATGAATGTTGCAATACGGATGAGTATCATCATGTATATGACCGTTGCAATATGGATGAGTATCATTTTGTATCATTTTTCCTATCAAGTATTGATGAATGTAACAAGTATTCATGAGTATCATTTTGGATCGTTAGTATCATTAGTTACTGAATGTTGCAATACGGTTTTAAGTAGCGACTTTTAAACCAGTCCAACACATGCTTGATAATTCATTAACGAGCGGTTCTGAAAATATTTTACACGAATAAAATTAACTATATGTCCATATACAAACAAAACAGTCCTGAGCACTGGAATTGTCACCCAGTTCACGCATCGATCAGGAGGTATAAGTTTATATTTTATCAAAATAATAGAAACACATAAAATAATAGAAAGACCTCGTTGGATATAGGAGATAAAAATTTTAAAAATAAAAACTACTGAGAAAAGTAGGCGTAGTTTAGAAGAAGTAGAAAAGAACCACAAATAAGAAAGAAAAAACAGGGTAGAATAGTAGTAATTATAATTATATATTTTTAGTGAGGATATAAATAGAATAAAATAATAAAATTCTTCAAAATCCACCAATTTGAGGTGTTTAAAAAGTCACCCAAAATTATATTACATTGTATTTGGGAGATTTTTAAGCAAAAAAAAAAAAAAACCAGTGCCTCAAAAAAATAAAACCGTAACCAAGCAGACCCAAAATCTCAATGGAAATAGATTACAATGACAAATATGGGTTACTAAAAACGAGAAGACGAGAAAAAACTAACAAATAACTTCTCGAAATGTTCTCTCTTAAAATCAAAACTCGAAACTCTGAATTACCTTTCTCTTTTGGTTGAAAAATTATACATTAGAAAACTCTCTCCTTATGTTATTATGCTTTGAAATTAGGGTTAGAAATTCATATTTAAAGCTCATTATTCTTGAAATAACCTAAACCACTGATTTAGATCCAACGATGTTGATAAAGTAGCAAAATTAGACCTTCAGCCTTCATCCCTCGATACGGTATACTATCGGTGAACCAGTGAAAGGGTACTTGGGCACAGAACAACATTTCCATGCTCTGGAAAAAAAAGTACAATAACACCAGTATACTGGTAATGATATTTTGCTGATACTGATACAGTTCCGTCTAGAGTCTAATACGCGCTTAGATCGAACCATCTTTGTTGCCTTCGACTCCTTGAACTTTTTCGAGACACGGATAACGCTCATCATACTTCAATGTGTTTTCTACGTAGGTTGAAAATCTCATCCAACATCAACATTATGCATACTAAACTTAATATTTCAAATAATGAACTCAAATAAAATATTAAGTAAACAAGTCAAATATTAAGTATATAACAGACGAAGAAACAAACTATATTTTCTAACATAAGTGTATATACGTAGCACATGGGTTCTTGCAAGCATGTAAACACAAATAAATTCACCCAAGAAGCGCATGTCATATAATACCTGCATAGAGAGAGAGAGACCTACAACATTTTCATTTTGAGGGGATCTTCGGGGCCAAACAGTGTCAGCCCGATGGTCCAAACCCGACCCTTAAATATTCCGGGCCAAAAGTTCGGCATGGGCCGGGCGGGCTGGACTAGCCTGAATGTTAAGTAGAAAATAAAGTCGATTGAATTTTTCCACACAACAAAACCCTCCTCCCTCTTCTGCTGCCGCCCCACCGCCTCCTCCTCCGTTGCCGCCGCCCCGCCGTGGCGCCACCGCCGCCGGTGACTGAAGAGAGAGAGGTCGAGCATTAACCTCTGTACTTAATTTGAACTTGAGCCCTAGTTCAGTACTTTTACGTATAAGATCTCATGTTCAAACTTATGGAAATAATTGGCGGTTACTGTAATTTTGGGATAAAATTTTGACACATGGTTCTGATTTCATGTTAATAATTCTCAACTTCAGTACCCAAAAGTAGAACTTTCTCCGATGGCGACACCGCTGGTCTCCGACCAGAAGAAGCGGGCTATGGAGGCTCTCGAGCGGAGGTTCGCCGCCGACAAGGCCAGGAGCCTCCAAGAAGAGCAGCGGAAGAGCCTCCAAGAAGAACGGCGGGAAGAACAGCGGAGGAACAAGAAGAGCAGGAGGAACCCTAAGGAAGACCAGCAGCAAGTGGCTCCGGCAGTCGAAGGACAGGTGGAAGGGGTTCCTTATCCCAAGGTCGATCCCTCTCCCTCTTCCTCCTCCAAGAAAGGTCAGATTTCAATTCAACACTCCACGCATTGTCCGTGTCGGAATATTTCCTCTTGCACGGACACGACATCTGGTGTCCTAATATATATTGGAGTGTCCGGATTGTGTCCAACATGTGTCCGACAAGACATGGCGCACATTTTTGGAGTGTCCGTGATTCCGTGCTTCCTAGCTCGACATTCATGTCACATGGTCGTCCTATCTACGTTCTTAGGGGGTCCAAAGCATGGTTGGAATGATTTTGCACTTTCACAATGGTTCGAAACACGATTGTGATATTAAAAGACGAATTTTTTTTTTTAATTGAGTCCTTTCTACAACTTTTTCGAACCTAGTCTACTCTGTCACTAATAAAGGATATCCGTAAATGTTAATATTACCTTTATGTAATATAGATTTTATTTATGTGAATATGTATTCTTCTCTATATATAAACCCTATACATGCCTTAACAGTATTACAATTTTTTTTGGTTGTAAATGTTATATTTTGGATGGGATGGTGAATCTGAAGTTTGGTTGTTTGTTATTTCTCAGGGCGTTTGGTATACACTGGGCATGCTCCTCCAGGTAGAACGAATATATCATCCAGTAAAATTTGTCTCTATAACATTGCGTCTCACCATATGTAGTAAGCTTCACAGGAGAAAATGCGGACCCTGCATATGCCAGACTTTCTCATCTTGTACGTGAGAATCTGGTAGGGGCTGTCACGGAGGTGAGTTTCTAATTGTTTGTAACCTGCATAACTACGTTTCATCACTAAAATGTTACTATGAAGAGGATGCTAAATTTTTTTCGTCTTAACCATGACCAGCCTCTTGAAAACAATTGAATGGTTAACCTAGATTTCTAGAACAAATTGTATGATCTGATAACTGCCCTCATTATTACTCCTTGAACTCGAATTTGACGAAAGTCGCTTAGTCTCAAGCTAACAGAAGCATAGATTTTCATTGAAATAGTTCCGCATGACAACAATGCAGGGTTCAAGTAACGTGGATGTTGTCGACAATGTTGTCTTCAATCTTCTCCAGCATGGCGATAAAGGACTTAAGTATACAAGGGGTAGCATAGACATGAAAATTGACAAAGGTCTTCTTCTTGACAATTTTGTGCCAAGAGGGGGGTCTTTGGCTGATGCTCGAGTAAAAGCTTTGAAGAGCCACTCGAAGAGGTCAAAGAAGCACATGAGCATGCAGCAACATCGGGAGTGTGGATCGTTTGATTTACCTAAGGAGTTCCATAGGTATTGTATTTCACAATCACGTCCATTATCAGTTTATCTGTATTTGTCTATGAAGGGATTAGTTTACTTTCATAGATCCTAATGAAATGTCAATCATCTGTCATGCTCAATGCATGCATATCTGTGATCACTCATAGTTGCTTATAAGGCCTAGTCGAGAGTGAGCCAAAGAAACAAATAACAATTAAGACATGAAATTCATTATGCAAGCGCTTGTATTTATTGGTTTACGGAGTAGCTAAGCAAGAAAGAAAATACGTTGAAATTTCTATAACTGGTATGATCAAGGTTCGCAGTATTGGTGTAAGAATCGGTTTCAGACCCTTCCTATGAGTATCAGTACCTGTCATTTCGGTTGTTTCAGATCATAGTATTTTCCTTTCAGAAAGCCAAAAGTGTTTTTTTTACAAAAGATAGAAATATATTTGATACATTTAGACACAAGTTATATATTATATGTCGATTCTTGTTAGTTTTAAATGGAATAATATTCCACTTGCAATAGGTCATACTATTATTTAGTTACTTGCATTTAGGCAAAGCGCAACCACAAAATGAAATAATATTAATATGTATATCGTAAATTTATAGAGTTACAACTTCGACAAATGGTATTGGTTATAATTTATCAATAAGAAATCTTGTTGACACACTGAAACATTGTCAAGGGTAATGGTTATAATTTATCAATAAGAAATATTGCTGACACACTGTAACATTGTTAATCTTTGGCACAACTGAATCATTGTGTTGTACTATTTTTCAATCTTCTTCGTTCAATTTTTCTCTACCAAATTTACCAGAAAAAGAGACCCTCGTCGGTATCTGTCAGTATTGTAGCTGATCGGTATCGGATCGGAACATGCCAAAACCGATACATATCGGCTATATCTTGTTTAATGCAAACTATACTAAGAATACAGTACCGAGAATTATGTGAAGACATTGGTTTCGGCGTCTCCTAGTTTGGAATGTTCGTATTGTGTCCAATACATGTCAACATGGACACGAAGTGCTATGATACCAATTTCAGATTATCTGTACTTCATGGCTGGATTTTGCTACCCCCTTTGTCCATACTGAATGATGTCATTGACTGCCTTCTCTTGGGGATGCCGCAGCACTGCTGTCTAGCAAGAGGGCCCGAACTAAGATGGCGAGTATTAGTCCGGGCATATTTAAACAGCAGTCATGGTCAATGCAAGGGGTTAGGTTTCTTGTGCCAATATGGAGGTGCCTCTGCCATTGTCTAGGTTCAGTAACCACCTTTTTGCACCTATTAAGCCTTTGTATTTGAAGGGTGTGTAGGAAGTAGGGTTCTAGCCTTATTGCAAACTGTAACTTTTGGTTTAGGAGCAATGTCAAAGTAGCTGTTAACTCTTGATAGTTTTGATTGCTATTAAGAAGAACTAGAGGATATATTAATAGATCATATAATGGAAGATACACCATAAAATCTTCTTAGGGATATGTAATCCAAGTGAACTTGATTATTTAATTCGAATGTTACAATAGGGGGAAACCTTTCTTCTCTTCAGATCTGTAATCAAGGCTGTTATTTGGTGAAGAACCTTGTATTGATGGAACATGGGTAATATAAGATAATTCCACATACATGCTGAGTTCTAGCAAAACCTGTTATGTGGATTGCATGTTGCTTTTATGAGAATCTTATATTATTGCAGCGAATGTGAAAAAAAGTTGAAAGCTTCAGGATTGGGGGTTGACAATTCTCTAGATGTAACCAATGTGTTGTTCTAATGGTAGATAACTACTATAGTCCTTACTGTTGCAAAGGGCGCGTTTGATATTCTCATAGAATACGTTAATGGGAGGAATGCCTAATATTATAGAACTGATAAAGATATCATCATAATCACATACCTTTTGATTATGAAACACATGCAACCCTTCCATCTTTCATCTCAAAAAGGCTTTCTCATGTGTATTGAACTATGTTGCACAAACATTGACATAGGTACATATAATGACATGATACAGATACAGTATACAATATTTTCAGTGTTGCATGAATACGGACACAGGTACGGTATGTAACACCATTTACCCGTATCAGTGCAACATAGGTTCTGAATGATAGAAAGTTAAACAATTCCTTCTACTTGGCAAGCATTTGCCCATATCAATTGATTTCCTGATATTTAACAGATTAGGGGTCTTTAAAAGGAAATGGGAGGGTATCATTGACAATTAGGGTGCGGATTTTTTTTTCATTCCCGGGCAAATTTAGGGGTGGGAAACCTATCCCATGTTTGGTTTAGATTAAATTTATTCTCGGAAATTGCGAATATCCGGGTAAACAATTTACCCAAAAAACATGGAAATCATATCCCTTAAGAATATGTGGGGTTTTTTTGCCGGTAAAATTTTTTTGGGGTGTTTTTTTTTTCTACACTTTTTTTTGCTTTGTTATCCTTTTTCATTTTTTCATTCTAAAGTTTTTTTTTGGTTTTTTTTTTCATTTTTAAAATCTTTTTTTCCCCATTTTTTCAAGATTTTTTTTGTTGCCTTTTACCCTTCTTCATTTTTTATCCCTTTTTATTCAGTTTTTTTTTTACCCTTCTTCATTTTTCGAGAATATTTATATAGTCACCAAGCATGGGAATATAATTTTCCAGGGAATTTGATTACCGAGAATTTGATTTCCGGAATATACAATTCCCGGCTATGTAGTATTATGTGTACCAAATGCCCCGAAAATCAAGAGGAGTTACCATAAATCGCTCAACCAACCCCACTGTATCAGTTACTTGCATTCCATTTTTTTTTCCTGAATCGTGGGACATTCCTGAATGCTAAATGTACCGCTCCAGAACTCCAAACTAGAAATTACGCATAGCTGCACACTTCTTGATTGTTTTTATTAGATAAAGGACATGAGTCAACATCACTAATGTAGGAAAACTACATCATGCACCTGATTTGCAGCAATCAGAGGCTGCCTCCAACTGCAATTCAAGGAAAATAACTCCTAGTCGCACTTAGTTCCACCTAAGCATTCCAAGTAAGCCTATGCTTTCCCATTTCCGTCCCTTCCATGATGTTCATTGTTCTGGGTACCCTTGATCCGATAGGGACAATGGTGGGTGCTTCACTTATCTATATGCTTTTGAGGTCATGTCTATGCCGTGGCATATATTTGAAGGACATGATGGTTGCATATTACCCTACTTTAACTATTTGCGATGTCTTGATGCAATTATAGCAGTCGTCAGGTTGAAATTTAAGTACCATCAATTGGGCTCAGGCATGCTCCCCATAAAATTTGGGCAGGCAAGGGTTGAGTAATGGTACGATCTTGGTGTTTGTCCCTTAGCTGTCACATTCTCCTGTATTTTTCTATAATTACAAACAATGCCACTAGATGTTAATGTTATCTTCTCTTGACTGAATAAAATAACTTGGATGTTAATATAGATTTATAGAAGTTAGTCCATATTAGATTGAATATACAGTTTTTGTTAGAGAAATATATAATAAACTGGCAAATTTAAGCTCTAGTGTTAAATATCATATAGTATAATTCCTTTTTTACAAAATGGTTCTCTTATATGATTACAATTTTTGCCTATGCTAATCTGGGGTAGAAGCTTGTAATTTCAGTCTCTGACATATCAAAGAATCTTAAACCGTGTTTCAACTACAATTGTTTCTGCTGATCTGATATGAGTTTTTTTTGGCCAATAATAAAAAATTGTGAGTTTTACAGAACTTATACCCGTTTTTACAATGGTACCCATTAAGATGGAAAACATGTCCAGTTTGCTGTTCTAAGAAACTTGTAGAAATTTAAAAGGGATCTATATGATATGTATATGAATATGAAGTAGCTTGGAGTTTCTATTTTTGTTATTTTAAAATATTTTTTAAGGTTAGGATGAGCAAATCAACATGAAAAGTGATATTTGGTCTGTTAAAGGATAAGGGCATAGCATGCCCAGAACACATTTCAGGACCCGGGGCATGTTTATGTAATTAATGAGCCATGCTTGTCGTTTGGATTTATTTCCATTATTCTGTATACAGTGATCCAGACATATCTCCAATCTTTAGGCCGTGTTATTTGCATGCCGAATTGGTCAAAAAATAACAAAATTTAGTCAAATGTACTTTCACTCCATGGTAGGTGCAATTGATTTGCTGGCATAAAACCTTGGTAAAAACCTGATTGTTGTGTGGGCATATTTCATATCTTGTACATTATACTAATTTTTCTTTATATGGAGACAAGATTTGTCTTGAATTTACAAATATATACAAGTAATGGCCTTTCCTTTCTTTAAAACATGTTTGGGAACCTCATTCTGAGCCAGCAGGTTAAGGCATATAAGTACAATTGGTTTGGGTTCTTAGAAGTAATATGCACAACAATCTGAACCCGTAGGGCCTTCTCATGCTGTATGCTTTCTACATTTAGATTATGGCTCATTAGCACTTACAATATTGGATCATTTGGCCTCTAATTCCACTAGTCCTATATCTTGGAGTGTAATATATGATTTCTACGAACTAGTCAAGTCATTTAACCGTGATTTCATCAGAAATTAGTGCGATTCTTTATATGCCATGTGTTTTTTTTTTGTTATTTAATGCTGGAATGATACACATTTTGCTTACTATGTATTTTGCAGCTTCAGTCGTTTCAAGCCAATGCATGAAATGTGGAAAGAGTATATAACTGAGCTTCTGAAAGTGAGCAGGTGTGGTTCCTCCTAATTCAATTTTTCATTAAGTGTTTTTTCATTAAATTTGGATGTATATCTTTATATCTTTGCTGAGATTTTTAAATCATCAAAAATTCCTTATGCCCCTGCATGTCTACTTGCTTTTGCTTAATCTCTGATTTCTTGCAACTGTTAATGTCTGATCATATGGATTCTTCTCATGTACATATGTTCTTCTTGAGATAATATTGATATAGTATTGACATGCTTCTGAACTATTTCGTGGCCCACTCATTCAGGGAAAAGCAATTGGCTCAATGCCTCCTAATGGCAGACTTGCATGGTGCTTTTCTTCAAGGTAATTATCCTATAACTTCATTTTATCTGTCAACTTCGTACATGGTTGCATGGGTTCATCACTTATTTATTTAACATTCATAAATGAGTAGGTTTGTGCTTTGTTTTGTAGTTGTTGAATGTAAACAAAATGTTGCCTTCAAGGGTGCTAGTGGCATAATGATTCGAGAAACAGCAGAAACCTTTGGGATTATCACTCAAGAAGATAAGTTCCGAGGTACTCCCTTTAATAATTCATGATGGATATATAACTTTTTACTCTTAGTTTTAGCATGTTTATGCTACATGTTCACAATAAACATTTTCTATAATTGTATTTTAAATTGGCCGACAATATTACAGGGATACTTTTTTCCTACATGCTGATGTTTCCTTTTGCGATAATAGTTAAGTGAGGTCAAACGGCTGGGGGTAATCGTCGTATCGATAATTGATTGGCAATGGTCACTGAACCACCCAAAATTTCGTGACTGTCGGCAATGGTGATAACTACTTTTTTGGTTTTTGATTTATTTGGGAGAAAGTAAAAGAGGTTTTGCGTAAGGTTCACAATCGTTGATTTTGCAACAATTCCACGACTGTTTAAACCATCTGCAATATAAGTCGGCTATAACAATCAAAATTGTCAGCACTAAAGCATAGTTGATGATGGTCAATCGCTCATTATTACATTGACGACTGTTTAAGCATGTGAAATGTACCTCAATTGATGTGATTTGGTGTACTACTGCTGTGAGTTAAAGCTCGACGATATAATTAACATCGATTGATATAGGAATATTGAAAGTCGATCAAATAACACAAGCTGAAAAGAGAGAACACAAGAACAGCACACAAGCACTACTGATTTCGGGAATACTAAGGGCGTGTTTGGCAACACAAAACATGATGGGACCTGATGAAAGCACTCAATGTAGGTTGTAGGAACTGATATACAAAACAGACTTGCATCTCAGTTTAACTCTACTATACATTTCTGAGGACGTTTTACATGGTACCATGTATGATTATTGAATGTCGTTTTTTACTGTTATATTTAAAGATCAACTTGCTCAATTACTCCTAATGTGTTTGGACAGTGCCTGCAATCCGTACTAAGGACGTTTTTGGCAATATGAAACCTGGCACGACCTGATGAAAGCACTCAATGTAGGTTATACCGTTATAGAAACTTGTTTGGCATCATAAAATTGATGCAACTCGTGAATAATAAACATATAAAATTTAAGTTTCAATCGGTTGGAGAACTTTTTTTTGCACTTGATCCTAGAAATAGTACAAGACTGCATTATGTTTCACTGAGGCTCTCAGTCGCACTGAATAAGTAAAATAAAGCCGATGTGTCCATGGGTTGAGGCTCCCACTTTTCATACCTCATGAACCCTAGTTCATCACGTTTGATATTGCCAAACAGCTGGAACCTTATAAAAAACCAGAGTACTTTTGGTTTCAAAGGATTCATTTGATGTTTCACGTTGCCAAAAACTAAATATACTGTGAGTCATGGCAACTGTCTATTATGTATCTTGTTACGTCGTTACTTCTAACTAGCCATACGTAGATGTGTTGAAAATTCCATCCTTATTGCACTTCTCTACTAACTAGTTGTCGTTTTTATATACAGTTGTACCTAAGCGGGGATCTGTATTTATATTCCAAGGTGGGTGTTGGAAGATTACATTGTATGGTGACAAGCTTTCATTGAGAAACAATGCGACCACATAATATCAGTGGCGCCGGTGTATCTTTCCATTGGTGAGCTTCCAGCTACGACGTATAGTTGAGAATCTATAAACATCAAGGGTGGCGCATGGGCTGTTTTAGCATCAGAATCCACATACAAATATTCCTGAGGACTTCGTTAGCCTATTGCCCATAATCCTTAGACCCCATTTGGTTCACTATAATGCAATCGTAATCGGAATGTAATCAAATGAAAAAGATGAATAATCGTAATTGCAATATAATCAAATGAAAAAGATGAATATATCACTACAAGATCATAATCCTTAGACCCCATTTGGTTCACTGGTCCTTGATATCTGTGTCAATTGATTTCGGGTTTTTTCTGCAGGGGTTTGGCATTTCGATCGATCGCTCCTTGAAGAGGCCGCTGCTTAAGGATCTGAGGATGAACGGAGTGGTGTTAGATTTTGAACTCAGTATTGGTATCAAGAGTCTTGTTTGTCAATTTAGATATCAAGAGTCTTGTTTGTCAATTTAGAATGGGAGGTTGCTGAGTGCTTAATAATATCAGTTGAAATTTTGAGTGGAAATTAAAAAAGCTGGCTTATCTAATGAATTGTGAAGCCCATATTTTGTGAATAATTATTATTAGTGTTTTAGTTATTATTATTATTATTATATACTTTTGGGTGCAAATTATTTCAAAATTAACAACATGGCTTTTTGAGTTGAACCTAGACCCGAGTCCGAACCCAGACCCAGGCCTGAGCCGAACCCAATCCCATATTTTTCTTTCTTTCCAAATCTGATTTTGGCTAATAGTTGTTTTAAATTAATATATATATATATATATATATATATATATATATATATATGTTTAGCTGGTCCCGTAGGACCAGCACCCCTCTAAAACTCACACACACACGTACTTGGTCAGCCCACTCTTTTCTCTCCCCTCAATCTCCTCTCTTCCACACGAGCACCCACTCCCCCTCATTTTTCTCTCCACAGCACTTCACCACATCCACCACTCCTCCTTAATAACTTCTTCCCCCACCCCAACTCTTCATCACTACAGAAGAGAAAATACTCACAACCCCCACTCTTCCCCTCACGTTCAGAGAAACAAATTCTTCTCTCTCTCTTACTCTCCTCTCTTCTTCATCCTTCCCCACAAACCCCTCTCTTCAGAACCCCTGTCCGCGCCCAAGCTTCGGCGACCCCTGTCCGCGCCCGCTCCCCCGCGAGCGTGCCTCCGCCCGCGCCAACCCTCCTCCGGCCGACCGTGCCACCCCGCCGAGCTCCCCTCGGCAACCGCCCCGTCGGCCACCCCCTTGCGCGGCGACCCCCTCGGCCCCGCCGAGCTTCCCTCGGCAACCGCCCCCGTCGTCGCCGCCTCTGGCCCGCGCCCCCGTGCGGCCTCCTCCCCGCCGAGCTCCCCTCGGCGAACCGCCGGCGACCCCCTGCTGGCCTGCTGCCCTAGCTCGCTGCCCTTTGGCCGAGCACCCCTACGCCCCCTTGCGCGTCTCCCTGGTCGGTTCTCTTTGGCCAGCACCCCGTCGGCCTCCGCCGCCGGATCCCCCGCGCCCGTCCAGCAGCCCGCAACCCCCTGGCCGTGCCCAAGCTCCTGTGTTTTTCCAGCGTTCTTCGTCGACGCTTCGAATCAGCGCTGTTCTGGAATTATTCGCTGTTTCGGAGCTCTATATTCTTTCTATTATTCATCTGAGAGCTCTAGCCGAGCAACCTGAGGTATAACCCCCTGTCCCGCTCTTTTTATTTTAGTCGATGATGAGAAATGGTCCCCGATTCCCTTTGGGAATTCGGTTTTAGCGACGTCGTAATTTTTCGGGACTTTCGGAAAGGTCCTGTGAATTATTTTGGATTCCCGGAATATTTCGGGAATTGATTTTTGGTATGTTTTAGCTTTCCGGATTTTTCCGGTAGCGTTCTGTGATTTGTGGGATTGGAATCGGACCTCCGAAATTATTTCGGGTCGTTCCGATTATTCTGTGGTTTGGTTGTGGATTTCATATATATATAAATTCGGATTTTTTCCCTGGTTTGGGATTTGCAGCAAATTATCGGCGCCAATTCCCAGTTTTTGGGTTGACCAAAAACAGAGGAGATGTTGCCGGATTTTTCCGTAAATCTTAGATTATTTTAAAAATGAATTTAAAATGAATTTCAGAATTTTATTTAATATTTGGTTTTGGGTGACGACCGTATCGGTCAATGGACCCGACTAAGTGCAAACGAAACCGGCCCCGCCTGGACGTTGAGGCATTAGCCAAGTTGAGGATTGGACTATATCTGAGACTTATTAATTATATTTATTTTTACTATTAAATTCTGTTTATATTTATTAATATTTCAGTTTAGGACTAACGGCGGTTTTGTCTTATTTCAATTTATGTAAATAAATTGTAATGGGCATAAGCCCAGCTGGCTGTGGTCTGTAACTGTAATTAGTAGCTTAGATTTTTGTTATTTTTGGTTTTGCGGGTTTTTCTATTTAACGAGTAAATTGAATAAAAGTATTTTTGTATAAAAATAATTAAGATTTTCTCACCTAAAATTGACAAGTTTTTATTTAATTAAAATCATGTATTTCTCACTAAATAAGAAAAAAAAATTAGCTTTATATTTATATACTATGAAAATACCAAGTTTTAATAATTAATCTGGCATCGACGAGTTTTTCGAATTCAAAAGTTAAAACGATCTTTTTCCCTCGTATTTAATCAACGCACTAATAATCGCGTTTTGCTTGTGTTAGCTAATTAAAAGATTTAAAATTGACTAGGGAACAGTTTAGAGATTGCAACTAGCTTAGTTAGCATTGACGATTCTTGGTTTCTGAGACAGCTTATCGAATGTAGGATTTCGAGGAAGAGTCTGAACTTCCATCCCGACGTATCAACCTTTCTAGTCCAGTCAAACCTGAGGCAAGTATATTTTGTGTTAGTTTACAATTATTTAGTAATCGTTTTATTGCAAGTTTAAACCACGATGCAACACGAGCACTGACTGTAACTACTGTAACTATTGGGGACTGGGGGAATAGTGTAATGAGTATGACCATACTGTAACTTTACTGTAACAAATCTCATATCCCTTACTGTAACAAGTCCAAGCCGGTCATATTTCATTGTCTATTCACATCACAGAACTGTAACTGTTTTAAAACTGTAACTGCTTAATTGTTGATTTCAAAATTGTTTAAAAGTGCATGATTCTATTATTATTTCAATTGTCAAATTAGCATGAATTGTACTTTGCTCCCTCCTGACTGGAGACCCAACATTTTAGGTATCACTGATGAGACTTTGTTCCGCGATCCCAACTAGAAGACGAGGATTTCGAGACTGATGAGCTGTTTGCCTAGAGTTTTCTTTTCTTCTTGATGTATGTAGAAAATGGTTTAAGTTGTATCTTTCATTTCATTGTAAAAAGTTTAATAAAGTTTTAAATTTTCAGTTTTTTGAGTTGTAACAAATATAGATGTTGTTGTGGTTACCTGCTAATGGAACAGCTTACTGCCGCCATCTCAACAACGGTGCAGGCTGGGCATGATCCGGTTCGACCCAATTATTTGGGATCGGGTCGTGACAGTCTTGTTTGTCAATTTAGATATCAAGAGTCTTGTTTGTCAATTTAGAATGGGAGGTTGCTGAGTGCTTAATAATATCAGTTGAAATTTTGAGTGGAAATTAAAAAAGCTGGCTTATCTAATGAATGCTCGAGATGTGTCAAACTTTTTAGTTAGTGATTCTTCTTAATCCAACTGAGGTTGCATGGTATGAATGAGTAAACTGTTGAGATATTGTTGGTCATATTTTCTATCATAATTGGAAGGTATAAACTTTCGACGCAAGCTGATGACAGTACGCTATAAATACCTGAAATGAAGGCAGCAAATTAAAATACAAACCTTTTGTTATAGGATCCAGATCCTGCCATGAGCCACCTATGTTTCCCTTGATGCAATTTTAATCCTCTCAGGCCTCGTATTCTTAAAAGTTGTCGAAGGAGAAAAAGCGTTGGTAGAGTTTTTATATGGCTAAATTTCAACTTGATACCCTCAACTATCCATGTTTTACAACTTGATACCTTAAACTTTCAAAATAGCCAACTTGATATCCTGAAAAATATATTTTCCAAAATGCCCTCCCCCCTCTCTCTATTTCCCAAACCCCCCACTCCCTCTCCGGCCGCCGCTGCTGCGCGCTCGCCGCTGCTGCTCCGGCCGCCGCTGCTGCTGCGCGCCGCCCCGCCGCCCCGCTGCTGCTGCTGCTGCACGCGCCGCCGCTGCTGCTCCGGCCGCCGCTGCTGCTCCGGCTGCCGCTGCTGCTGCGCGCCGCCCCGCCGGGGGAGAGAGGGGGGGGGGGACGCCGGAGGGGGGGGGAACGCCGGAGAGGGAGGGGGGGGACGTCGGAGAGGGAGGGAGGGGGGGGGGGGCAAGGGTATTTTTGGAATTTTTTGGATTTTAGGGTATGAAGTTGAAAATATTCAATAGTTGATGGTATTAAGTTAACTATTTTAAAAGTTTAGGGTATCAAGTTACAAAACATGGATAGTTGAGGGTATCAAGTTAAAATTTAGCCGTTTTTATATAGAAGTTGGACATACAAAAAACACTTTTCAATGGTTATCTATTTCTATCTTACGTTGTAACAAATAAAAAGATCAATTTAATGACCAGAGGTCCACTATTAATTGGGATGAGAGATGAATAATTTCTACTAGAGTTTATACACATGTATAAACTCTCATAGAAATTCTTATCCTACATTACCACCACATATGATACCACATATGATAGAAATTGAGATAGAAACTAGGAAGAAGTTTTTTTCTTAATTAGATGTCTTTCCTAGAAATAGGGGAGATGGAAACACTGATTTCTAAAATTGAGTTTCTATGTAAATTTCTACCTAGTTGGAAGAGTGTCTACATAAAAATTGCACATAAAAAAAAATCCAATGGTTCTCTATTTCTATCCTACATGTTACAAAATAAAATGACCAATTAAGCATGAGAGATGAAGAATTTCTACGATAATTTTTTTTTTCCTACATGTTGAAACAAATTTCTCATCATACATCAATGACACATAGATTAGATATTGGGATATAAACTACCGAGAAATTTTTTCTAAAATATATTTCTACCAAGAAATAGAGGAGGGAAGATAGAAATCCCCATTGGAGATGGACTTAGGGACAATTTGATGCGTTTATGCGAAATGATGAGGCTAAATAAATCACTTGCATCTGATTTGGCAAAAAATACAAACCCTCTTTTGAAAGCCTCTTGCTTTCAAAAGCTATTCTAAAATTAAACTAACAGCGCAAATAAATAAACACTTTTTTTTTTTGTAGTTTTTGAAAAGCTGTGCAAGGCAAAACCATGCGAAAGACTCTTTCCAGATGCAGATAGAAATCCCAAAAGTGATATTGGTATAGAAAAATTTCGTCCACCGTGGGGCTCGAACCCACGACCACAAGGTTAAGAGGCGCTCTACCAACTGAGCTAGACGGGCTGCTGTTGAAAGTCTAATAAACACTTTATATATAGTATGTCACATATGGAATTTTTTACTTCCCAAACAATTTCCCATGGCAATAAAAGAGGTGAGCTATGGTTAATGGAATGGATTTTCCTGTGAGGATCCAAAAATCGAGCATGGCCGATTGGGTTTCAGAATGACTCTCGTCGAGTTTGCTGAACTCAAAGACTCAGACATGAGTTCATATTATGATTACTTGAATTTAATTTTGTCAAATATTGACTTTAGAATAAAATGTATAGACTATTTGTCTATGCAACTTTATTTATTCAATCATTCTTTTTAGAATTTAATTTTTCTTTATTTATTTGTTGAAACATGTTGTTCTGCAAAGAGCAATAAGAATCGCGAGGTGCATTAGGAATTGTTAAGATTTGTGTACATACTAAAGGTTAGATTGGGCTCATATTGAGTGTGCCATAAGTTTGGTATGGGCCATAGTTCAAAACACATAAAAATTCAAATCTAAATATGTTGGCTCTAAATATAGCTAATTTGTTATTAGTATAACCAAGGTCGGTCATGGGGTAAGGCCGACAAGATTTTGGATTTGGACAACCAACCGTCCAAGTCCAACGTGATCTACAAGATGTCGATACCACGGTACCCTCCAAAACATAAAGAAGTGCCTCATGAGAGGTCGAGTAAAATTAACAACGGTTAGGACAACCCAATCCTTCAGCAGCTAGCCTTGGGTATAATAAAAGTAAATAATCACCATGCAAATATTTCATAGTGGTCAATAGATTATTTTATAAATGTTTATGGATATAGTGAATATACGAAATAAATACATTAACTCTTTTTATGAATTTTTTTTCATGTGTTATATTTTTTTACATATGGATGATTAGTGTTATAAGGTTTTATAGGAAATATAAAAATTATTCGTATAATTAGTTTTAAAATAGAAATAGTCTTTCTAATACGTATAAAGCAGCCAGGGCCGGCCCTGGGGACGTGCCAATAGTGCGGCCGCACAGGGCCTCCAATTTTGGGGGGCCTCAAAAAAAATATTAGGATTAGTTTTGTAATTTTGTATTTCAAGTTATTACATTTCTTTCTCAATTCCTACTCTACAATCCCTCCAAGACCTCCAATTCTTGGATCCCTATTCCCTACTGATTCTAAGTAGAGGTGGGCACGGGTCGGGCCCAAATTTGTTGGACCCGGACCGGACCCGGACCGGACCCGGACCAGACCCGTTACTTGGCGGGACGGGGCGGGACGGGTCCAAAAAATATTGGACCCGGACCGGACCCGGACCAGACCCGTTACTTGGCGGGGCGGGGCGGGACGGGTCCAAAAAATATTGGACCCGGACCGGACCCGACCTGTTTGAAACGGGTCCGAAACGGGTCGACCCGCGGGTCCAAACGAGTCCAAAAAAAGTTAAAAAAATTCTATAATAGTAAACATTTACATATGTTATATTGTCTATAAGAACAAAACAAGTCTAATGTCTTCCCAAACTTCTAGAATTTGTTTAGTAAACAATAAGATATTCTATTATGTATAGACTATAATAACAAAAAATGCTAAAAATTGATATAAAAATATATATATACTCCTAGAAACGGGTCGGGCCGGGGCCCCGTTTATTTTGAAAATAGGACCCGCCCCGACCCGTTAATGTCACACGACCCTCCCCGGCCCGTCCCGTTTAAATTTTAAAATTTAGGAACCGGCTTGTTTAGACATTTTACGGTTCGGACCGGGTCGGAACCGCGGGTCCTAGAACCGTATGCCCTCCCCTAATTCTAAGATTCATATTTATAATCATACAAAAAAAAAATTAGGATTTCTTAAAGATATTGATCTGACCGGTGTGTTAATTGCTATTTTGTTTCTAAAGATCCCTCAATTGTTAGATGAATTTATTTTCTACAATAATGATGATATATATATATATATATATATATATATATAATTTAAGAATTTGGATGTGCAGGCTTAGTATTTATTTAAGAAATAATGATGTCGAATACTGGAGCTCTTTGTCTTGCATCAGGTGACTCAGGTCCATAGCCGGTCCTATGATTTACGAAATCTATGACAAAATCTAAAATTTGGACCATTTTTCTCACATAAATAAATTTTTTAAAAGCATTTTTACAAGCAAAATCATCAATTAAGCTATCAAAATCATCAATCAAGCTATCATATTTTTTTCGATTGGAGCGCTGGCTTTTTTGTTGCTTCCAGATTGGGTCTTTGTTATTTTTTTCTTTTTTGATATACCTATTCTATTGTAAAATTACGGGACTTCCAAAATTGGGGGCCCATGACGGTCGCCCACCTCGTTCGTGCCCTGGGTTGTCCCTGCTCAGATCTTGAAGGCTCTAAATTGTGTGATTACATATTACTTCTCATTTGGGTATTGATCGTTATTCGTTTTATTATATGTTTTCATCAACAGAAAAATTTGAGGCCAGATTTAGACAATTTAACGGTCAGTACGTCTTCTATCTAAAACATCTTTATTATACTATATAATGTGCTTGAATATAGATAATTTGAGCTTTAGTTATTTTGTTTAGTACTACCTATAGATTCAGTTATAATATACAATCAAGAGCTATCTTCCGATATTTTGATAAAAACATAATAATATATTTTAAAAATACAAATAAATAAATTTAGGGCTACATTTTAAAATTCGCACAGGACCTTCAATTATTAAGGACCGACCTTGAAAGCAGCAGATTATTCTATTTATATTTTTGCTATGTGAAATCTTCGGATGTAAAATTTGAGGAACTTTCAACAAAATTAGAAAGACAAAAATGGATTAGATTGAAGCTAAGTTCAAAATAAGATATTGTTCCAACACGTCCCGACTATCTAAGACGCAACGAATTTGTTCACGACATTATAGGATCCACGTATCATGTATGGGTTGAATAAGTGTATCGTGGCATGTCAATTTTTATATAATAATGAGATTTTTTTTAGTAATGTTTTTTTTTTTCGTGCCAAAGGTTTTGGGGTTTGAAACTGTAAATAGCAAAATGTTAGGGTCAATATTCAAAACTACGTCTCTTTCAAGACCACAGAGCATAAAATAAGGCTTTTTATATAGGCACATCACTTTCTTATCAAGGCTAGCCCATTTTTTTTTTTGGTTTATCTACAAGTTTGCCATTGGAAAAACTTATCAAGGCTATCCCACTTTGTAGTATAAAAGTGAAAAACCTATTTTTTTCCTTTTGTCTTCTTCTTCTCCAAAATTCCATTTCCACTTTCCCAAGAACCCTAGAATATTCTTCTTGTCCCCCACTCAATCTTCTTGTCTTCAAACGTAGAATAATTATCAACGAATATTCCTAATACTCGGTATGATTTCGACTACTAGATGGCCCTATTTGTTTTAAAATTTGTTCATTCCTAATTATTGAAGGTGTTATCATAATGTAGAAAATATGGAAGAAATAGGAACGTCAAATGTAGCAATCGATCAGTCCGGTCCTTCCGAAGAACACAACATTCTCTCCGAAGAAGTCTCGGTAGGTCCCCGACCTAGTTACGTGGAACCAATTCGTAGTCGACATTTGGACTGACACACACTAAGACAGTCCCATGTACTTAGTGGACTGCCAGAGAGTGTGGCAGTCCAGAAGTTAAGCTTCTGCTCCACTGAACTGCCACACTTTCTGGCAGTCCATAAAGAACTATGGACTGCCAAAAAGTGTGGCAGTCCAGTTAATTAGGGTATGAACACTTGGACTGCCACACTTTCTGGCAGTCCATAAAGTACTATGGACTGCCAGAAAGTGTGGCATCCAGTTAAATAGGGTATTAACACTTGGACTGCCACACTCTCTGGCAGTCCATAAAGTACTATGGACTGCCGGAAAGTGTGGCAGTCCAGTTGAATTGGGTATGAACACGTGGACTGTCACACTTTATGGCATTCCATAGTACTTTATGGACTGCCAAAAAGTGTGGTAGTCAAAGTATTTATACCCTATTTAACTGGACTGCCACACTTTTTGGCAGTCCATCAACCACTTAGGACTGTCAGAATTTCTGGCAGTCTAGATTAACTGCAATGTGAGTCCTGAATTGGATATTGTCTTTGCACTTGTCGTTGATTTATTTATTAAAAAAATCGGAAATTTATTGTAGGGCACCCCATCTCCTATGTGCATTGATTTGAGGACTATATTCTCAATGAATATGGTTTTTGAATCTTACGACGCAGCATTAGAATGGTGCTATTTTCCATAAAGAAATTCTCTTTATTTGTTGTGTATCTGGGAAAATTACAACTGTAGGAATCCGATCTAGAAGACGATCGCTTTATCCCTTGGACTATGCGAAGAAGAAAAGTTCTCAAAATTTTGACAGTAGATATCAATGTATCTGTACAATGAATAAAAAAAGAACTCTATTTATAGTCAAAACAGTAACTGAAAAGATAACAACCTCACCACTAGTGCATTTGAAAAGTTACGCAGACTCTAAATACACGCAGGGTTAGTGAGTAGTTACTGGACGTGGCCCGTAACTGTTGGACACATGGCATTAGTGCATGAGTCGTGTGCAAGTTACTGGGCACGCGAGAGAGAGATCGGTGGCATGGCTGCCACGTACTCCAGTTGAAATGAAATCCACGCTGTCTTGCTGAAGGCAAAAAATCTACGCAGTTTCGTTGACGCAGACTCGTTGAAGGCGAAATCCACGCAAGCTTTGAAGAAGAATACTTCAGAATTCACGCAGGCTTTGAGAAGAATAACTCAAAAAATCCACGCAAACTTGAGGAAGGAGAAGGTTCAGAATCCACGCAAACCGCCAGCTGTCTTGATTTGGCACGCTTCGTCTGACACAGAATCTCTGACATTGATTATATTGTCAGCCGCATTAAATGAAGATAAGACCCAAAGTCACGCCAACTTGGTGAAGAGTGAGTCTTGCTAAGGAAGATTTCGAAAATCACGCAAAAGACGGCGATGATCTCTTGAATTCTGTGCATACGTGGCATACGAGGAGACGTTTCTCGACTGTTGTGTTGTCAGTCATTATGATTCTGACGTATGGCTGAGCTGTCTCTGCGTGACTTCTAAAGGAGATGGCCAGACAGAACTTAGCGTATCTTTTGTACTGCTTCTTGGATCACTCTGCGTGACTTGTTCTGATCAACTCAGCGTGACTTCATTTTTGAGGCCTACAAAACCCCCTTCAAAGTTTTCGAAAAATGATAAAATATTTTCGAAATACTTTGAAATAGAGATGATGAAATGAGTTAAAGTCACGCTGAGATGACTCCAAAATTTTTCGGAAGTCGAAAAGACTTCGAAGTTCTTTGAAAACATCCAAATGAACTTATTAAATGTCATAATGACTCTTCGTTCTCCGAGACTGATTGCGTCCAATTTATGGTGGAATATGAACTGTCGACGAGATCTGTTATATAAAAGGGAGTGATTCTCAGTTTTGACTTCATCTCTCGAAAATATGACCCCAAAGGAAGCAGCTGAAGAGGAAGCACGCAAGTTGGGCTTTTGCTCCCATGGTGACCCCACTTTTGGGGGTAAAGAACCCGAACCTGTCGTCATTGAGCTCAAGGACGATGCCACGCAGTTAGCCAAGAACCTCTTGAGCTACTTTGGATTGGATGGCTCGTCTTCTTCTGATGGGCGGAGCCTTATGGAAAAGCGTGAAATGCTCGAGACTCTATTGCATCGCCTGGGAGTTAAGAGCGTAGAGGAGTTAGGCATCAAACTTAGCCGCTCTGGAAAATAGGGCGTAACTTTCTACGCTTTTGTTGCACTTTTTTTTTTTGTCTTTTTGTAAGGCCATCAGTGCCTGTTTAAAGAATGAAGTACAACTTTTGTGTTTGATCTGCGTGCCTTTTAATGAAGAAGATTAATTAGCACTCTTTGACTGTTTCCAATGTTGCACGGTCTCCCGAAGTACATGTGACACTCATTCCACAATTTACGAGCGCTATTTATGCGGATCTTTTCCAAGAATAGACCTGCACTTGACCCTTTAAATAGATGGATGAACTCCACGCAAACTCATCTTCCCATTCTTCTTCCTCTCTTCTGAGAATGAATTTTCTATGAGAAGGAAATAGGAAAGCCATGTTGTCTGATGTCAAATCTCTGTGCACGCTACCAGACATGGATCTGTCAATCCTTAGCAGCAAACTCAGCGGTAAGTTCAATATACACGCATCGAATTTTTTTTTGTTTGCTAAGGACAAATTCATCTTCCTGAAATGAACAGAATGCATCTGTCTTTGCTTGGCCAGTTTTTGTTGACTGATTTTTCTTTACTGTTTCTTGCAGAATTTTGGCTGAAAATCTTCTTCAGAACTGGCATTGGTGATATGGATGCTGTGGACAATGTTCTTCTGACATCTACATCAGGGAGCTCATACGCTTTTGACGCGTAAATCAGACAACTCAGAACTCTTCGTGAGATAGAAGGGTCTTCCTTAGATGGTAGGAAGAGCCTTTATACACGAGAGTTGGATGGTGGAGTTAACTTTACTACCGAAAGATTGGGTAGTAGAGTTCCTTTCAAGGTAGAACCAGGAATTGTATCCCAAGGTTTGGATACATTCCTGTCTTTCTTGAGAGGTTACCCCCATCCACCAGTTGTATTGGCAGCAACACGTTTTCGTGTTGCCCTACTCTGTGGTTCTCCTCTCGTTTGAGAGATAAGACCAGAGTTTGATTCCTGCTGGACACCCAGGAATTGCCACAAACAACGAGATTGCCAGAGAAGATCCAAGAAGAAATAGATCTCAGTTGTACATAGAATGAAAATCCAAGATTTGTAATAGATTTCCATTATGATTTGTAAGAAAGTCTAAGAAAATGTAATAGACTTTTTGTGGTGAAATGGGAATGGAAATGACAATTCTTCTATGCTCAATGATTTGTATTTGTGGATGAATTGTGGACATGATAGATAATAAAATCATCTTTTCTGTTTTAGAGTATATGATATTATCAGAGGTATTATGGACGTGATAATATATAGGAACTCGAAAGAAAATAGATTGATTTCTATACAGAGGTCAAAACATGACAAATGAGTAAGCAGATTCGGAATTGATTCAGAGGTTATGAAAACGTGATCAATAACGAATCCCCACTTAATGAACTGATAGAAGATTATGAACGGATGAACCGTTAAGAAATGATGAACAGATGAACTGTCGAGTGAATGTAATAAATGAACGGACGAACCGTCAAGTATTAATGAACATGTGAAATGTCGGATGAATGTGAGAAATGAATGGATGAACTGAATATCGGGAAAGAATACGTCCCTTCGATCCTTGTAACCATATGCCTATAAATAGAGCATATATTTGAGTAGAAGGATCGCATTTTATCCACAATGTCTTCTGAAGAGAATATAAAGAAGGCTGAAGCCGCCCCCGAAGCTACTGAAGGTGTTAAAGAACATCCATCTCCGCAGAAGAAGGAAATGGGCGAAAGCTCGTCTACTCCCAAGCCGCCGAAAGATATCCTGGACTTCCTGGTCGAACCAGGAGAAACCGAAGAAGAAGAAGCAATGAGGCTGGCTGCCTGTCAATTCTTGGTGCGGTCAGGAAAAGATGTACTCAATTCTTTTGCTGATTATGTATGTGGTCCTCGTCCCAAATATGAAAGGGATTACAGTGATCTTCCATGATGATGTACTCTTTTTCTTGAGGAATTTGTCTTAAATAAACTTCGTTTAAGGAAACTTTGTTTACGATATATCCTTCCCACTTTATATTTGCCTTTATTCATTGATCTTTTGACTCAGAAATCAGAAAGACTAAATATCATTTTCATAAATATGATATTGAGATAGAAAATTCAGAGGTAATGTGGACATGATTTTCTGGATATCAAATTTGTTGAGAAAACGATACAAAGTAGAATACCTATCTCCACTGGGGATAATAGATATCAGAATGATTCTTCGGAAAGAACAATGAAACAGCTGGAGAGTGATGGGAGGACAATCTTGATAGAAATATCAAACATAGTACTTCTTCAAGAATTTGCCATTGATGGGCATCATAGTGGCTTTACCATCTAGAGTAGTGAGTTGATAAGCCCCATTAGAAAAGATCTTATTGACAATGAATGGACCTTCCCATTTTGCATCAAACTTGCCCTTATTCATGTGTGTCATAGTCATCGGACGTCTGACAGTAAGCACAAGTTCTCCTTTCTGAAATGTTCGAATTCTGACTTTCTTGTTAAAAGCCCTTGAAATTCTAGCTTGATAGAATTCAATATTCTGTTGAGCAGATAACCGTTTTTCATCCAGAGCCTCCAATTCTTGAAGTCGAAGACGATCATTATTTTCGGCAGTGAGTTCATTAGCGATTGCTATCCTTAAAGAAGGAATTTGAATCTCTAATGGGAGAACAGCCTCAGATCCGTATACCAGAGAGAAAGGTGTACACTTAGTAGCATTACGGACTGTAGTACGATAAGCCCACAAGCATTCCCCGAGCTTGTCACTCCAATTACGTTTGTTAGTGGAGACAAACTTCTTTAGGAGTTTGATGATAGTCTTGTTGAAAGCTTCTGCCAATCCGTTAGCTGCTGGATTATATGCGGTAGAAGCAACATTATTGATCCGGTGATCGTCACAGAATCGAGTAAATTTCTGGCTGACGAACTGTGGTCCGTTATCATGAACAATGCGTCGAGGAACACCAAATCTGTAGATGACGTGGTGCTTAATAAAGCTGATGACATTAGACGTCTTAACTTCAGATAAAGGAATAGCTTCGGCCCATTTGGAGAAGTAATCGGTTATTGCGAGAATGAACCGATGACCTTTAGATGATGGAGGATTGATCGGGCCGACAATGTCCATGCCCCAAGCTTCGAAGGGCCATGATGCTGCCGTCGGATGTAGAAATTCCGAAGGTTGATGTATAAAATCTGCATGGATTTGGCAAGCTTTGCATTTCCTTGCATATTCAATGGTATCTGATACCATAGTTGGCCAATAATATCCCATCCGTCGAATACGATCTTGAAGTTTTGGCCCAGGTTGATGCGCTCCACAAATTCCATCATGTGCTTCACGAATAACTTGTTGGGCTTCATCACCGGCAATGCACCGAAGGAGTAAACCATCATAAGCTCGACGATATAAGGTCTTTGTTGTATGATTGTAATAGAATCTGAGTGATCGTCGTCTGATAGATGCTGCCTCACTCGGATCATCCGGAAGAATATCATACAATACAAGATCTAAGAAAGGAAGTCTCCAATCTTTATCCGTATTCTGATTCTCAGTCGAGTTACTGAAGATGAATTCCATGCTGGAATCGGATGAAGATGATATCGATTTACGACTAAATCCAAATCCTCTTGTTGTGTTGACGTCATGAGATATTGATTCTTCAATGTCAACTGGAAGTCCTAGAGTCAGGTTATTTTCAAGATGAAATAATTCTCGATTACGAACAACGATCATTTGTTGCCGTTTGATTGGGATAGCCAGCACCGCTGCAAGATTAGCAAGGGCATCAGCTTCTGTGTTACATGCTCGTCTAACATGTTCAATGAAGAATTCCTTAAATGATGAGGCCATAGATATGGCCACTCTATGATAAGGAACCAGATCTTGATGGCGAACTTCATAAGTACCCCTGATCTGATTGACAATAAGTTTAGAGTCTCCATACGCCTCCAAATGTTGAATATTCAGATGTTTAGCGAGTTGAAGACCAATAAGCAATGCGTTGTACTCAGCTACATTGTTTGAACACGGCTGATCGAGAGAATAAGCTCTTTGGATGGCAAGACCTTCTGGCGATACAAGAACAATTCCAACTCCAGCAACAATATCGCCATTAGGACCAATTCTTGACGCTCCATCAAAGAATAGACGCCAAGTAGGATCTTCTTCAGCAATTTGATTTGAATCTAGGACTTCATCTGGGATTTCATCATAGAGTTTTGAATTTTCTGGAATTGAGTGAGCAGCCAGAAAATCAGCTAAAGCTTGTCCCTTGACTGATTTCTGAGGAATATAGTGCATATCATACTGAGCAAGTAGAATTCCCCAGTTAGCCAATCGAGAATTCAAAACACTGGGTTTCTTCATCATGATCCGTATAGGTTTGATCCTGGAGATGACATGAATAGTCTGGCCAATGATATGACGTGTCTTTTGGACAGCAAACATCAAGGCTAGACATTCTTTTTCAACTGGTGAATATCGAGGTTCAGCTCCGGTCATAGTGCGGCTGAGATAATAAATGGCCTGTTCATGGCCATTTTGATTCTTTTGAGCGAGTAATGCACCCAATGAATGACTCATTGCTCGAGTATAGAGGAGGAACGGTATTCCTGAGACGGGAGGTACCAATACTGGAGGGCTCATCAGATATTGTTTTATATCATCGAATGCTTTCTGACATTCATCATTCCAGACAAAAGAGACACCTTTCTTCATAAGTTTGTTGAATGGTCTGCAGCGTCCTGATAAATTAGAGATAAATCTCCTGATATAAGCAATTCTTCCTTGAAATCCTCGTAGCTCTTTTAAGGTGCATGGAGGACGCATCTCTTGGATGGCTTTGATCTTCTCGGGATCCACGTGTATACCTTTAGAGGTAATGACGAAGCCGAGAAATTTACCACTAGAGACGCCTAAGAAGGACTTAGTAGGATTCATCTTTAATTGATGCTTACGCATTAGATCAAATATAGTCTTCAAATCTTGGATATGATCCTCCTTTTGTCGACTTTTGACTGCAATATCATCAACATAGCATTCGACTGTTTTCCGCAAATGTTCACGGAATATAGTACTCATAGCTCGTTGATAAGTTGCTCCTGCATTCTTGAGACCGAATGGCATAACTGTATAGCAGTATGTACCAATCGGCGTTCTGAAAGAAGTGTGCTTCTCGTCTTCTGGGAACATTTTGATCTGATTATACCCAGAATACCCGTCCATGAATGACATTCGTTCAAATCCACAGGTATTATCAACCATGACATCAGTGATTGGTAGAGGAAATTCGTCTTTAGGACATGCCGCATTGAGATCGCGAAAGTCTATACATACTCTGATCTTGCCATTCTTTTTAAGAACAGGAACAATATTAGCCACCCAATCGGGATGTTGTTCCTCTCTAATAAACCCAGATGTAATGAGTTTATTGACTTCAGCTTAAATTGCATCCATGATGTCCGGACGAAATCGTTGCTGTTGTTGTTTGACCGGTTTAGCATTCGGCAAGATGTTGAGCTTGTGAGTTGCAATTTGAGGATCAAGCCCTGGCATATCTTCATAACTCCAAGCAAAGACATCGATGTAATCATGAATGAGTTTGATCATGTCTTTCTTATCAGTTTCTGAAAGACTTTCACTGATGAATATTGGTTTGGGAGACCCCTCTTCACCAACATCTATTTGAACAAGTTTATCTTCAGTCGGAGGTTCTTTTTGCTCGAAACGGAACTCCCATTGATTATCTAATCTTTGGGCCCACTGTTCTGATTCAGGTGAGATTTCAAACTCTTCTTTGTCTTCATCACTTTCTTCAGAATGGTCAATGGAAACTATGTTAGAAGATAGAAGGTTGCAATAGAAGTCACCGATACTCGTATCGGAATCCCAAGAAGTGGTACTAGAAGAATCAGATCTCTTATCTTCGTCAGACTCAAGATCTTCATGGATAATGTTGATGAAAGGAGTAGGAGCAGTATAACCCAATCCGCATTTCGTCCTTCCATATTTCAAAGGAGGAATCCGGACAGGCATTTTTCTTCCTTTTCCATTATTAAGGCCAGTCCTGAAGTCATAGCCCATATTTTTGATGATGTCTCTAGATTGCTGACTATAACGACGTAGTTGTAATCTTCCAGTATCATCATTTTTGTCATCATCTTCAAGATCAGAAGGATTTTGAGGCCCTTTGTAGAAGAATATTGGAATGTCTCCTGGCTTTCTGCTAGGAACTAGAAAGTATGAAGATTGTACAGGTTCTAGAGATACATCTGTATGAATAGTCTGTACAACTCCTATGGTTATTGTGTTCAAGTCATCTAACAGATGTAAATAACTATGAACATAATTACACACATCAACGTACTGCAAAGGTGGAGACTTTTTATTAAATGTAAAAGCAGCAATATTTACATTGGGAGAAGGCTGAGCCTTAGAGATTTTAGCCAAGTCAATGACTAAAGGGGGAGAAGAAGAAGAAGCTTTGTTTCGATTAAGATCGATAACAAATGGCTCAGAAGAGGTGAGCTCCCTTGAAGTTTGAGTAGGAAGAGTAGTCCGCCCTCCAACTGGAATTAGCAGAGTATCTTGTGAAGGTACAGGAACTGTAGTACGTCCACACTGACAGGAATGATCAGTGTATTCTGAGTAGATGACTGAGGTAACGGAGAGATCCGTCCACTCACTGGAATGATAAAAGAATCTTCTCCAGAGGGTTTAGGAGATTGTTGCTGAGTAGTTCGACATTTAACAGGGATTATTAAAGTCTCACTTTGTGCATCTTCTTTCTCCATAGCTTGTATGATCCTTGTATATTCTTCTTTATACATTTGGGAATCATTGAAATAAGCTTCAACCCCATGGAAGGGATTTATATCAGCAACTTCTTTTTGTACTCTTCCATTGCTATCAATGTACTTAAAACATTGATGAAGAGTAGAGGGCACCACATTATTTTCATGAAGAAAGGGCCTCCCCAGAAGAAGATTATAGGATCCTGCGATCTCGATCACATAGAAAGTGACTTTAGATCTGAAATCACCTATCTGAAGCTTCAGATGAATCTTTCCCAAAGGCTCACTTCGGCTTTGATTGAATCCCAAGATAGTAGTAACCGTCTTGGAGAGTTTGTGAAGAGGGATTTTTAGTTCATCCAACAAACTCTTTGGCATTATGCTTATAGCAGACCCTGGGTCAATGAGAATACGATCTATCTTCATCGTATCAATATAACCAGTGTAGTAGAGAGGTCGATCATGTCGATTATCCTCCAGTAACATGTCGTCTTGTGTAAATGTGATATTTGGGATAATCTCCAGTACACTATTGCAATGTAAGCAAGTGGCAGGTTCCGCATCCGGCTTCTTCAATTGTGCAAGACAAGAGTCAGCTTGTAGAAGTGCTTCACTTAACGTCTCCCGAGTCTCTTTGGAAAGACGTAGAAGTTCAAAAAGGGACATTCTAGCGGGAGTATTAGCAAGCTGAGCCAAAATGTCGAAGTTGTAAGGCTTCTGAAGTCCAAGAGGAGAAGACTTCTTGATTGGCTTATCAAACCGAGCCTGTTGTTTGCCTTTCTCCAGAGCCGTAGGCTTGGGAGGAACAGGTTCAGTAGATGGTTCTTCCTCGGGAGGAACATTAGGAGCATCTTTAGCATCTGAAGGGATATCAGTAGGATCTTCAGGATTTTTAGAATAATCCTTTAGGTAAGGTTTTCCCGTTCGAGTAGCACTAACAAGTGCTTCTTCTTTGTCTTTTGGCTCTATGTCAGAGGTAGACCCAAGAGAAGTCATATGACATGACTTGATCTTTCCAGCCTTCTTGGCTTTTTGAGAAGAAATCTTTTGAGGAGAAGGCGATTCAAAATCTGCCACTAGATCAGGATGGATCCACATGATTTCTCCTGTTTCCAAAGTGATTGGCATTAATCCTTCAGACTGTGGAGGAGGAAGATTCACTATGTCAAGAGTTGCCTTGGGAATAGGAATAATCCCACTTTCAAGGAGTTGAGGAGGGAAATTTCCAAATTACATAGAGACGACGTTGGAGGTGACGGTCTTCTCTTTTGGAGTAAGAGAGATAGCTCCAGATTTAATCATTTCTTGGATCTTTCCTTTCAATACATAACATGTACAAATTGTATGACCCAGCATTCTGTGATATGGACAGTATTTAGGATGATCTGTCTTACCAGCTTCATCAGGTTTCTTGATCTCTGGTAATTGTATTTTATTACCTTTCAGCAGACATTCAAAGATACCAAGGACATCGTCGTCATCAAAAGAATATTCTTCTCTGGGGCGAGGTGTTCTTGATTGTTGAGTCGTAGAGGCAGGAGTTTGAACATTCGATGCATCTTTGCTCTGAAGATTAACTTCTAGAGTTTCTTTTCCTTTGCGAGCATTATTTTTATTGTTAGTCCCTTGTCCTGTTTCTTTAGGAGTCATCTGCACTCCTAAACCTTTGAAGGTTTCAGCACTGATTTCTGCAGCTTTAGCACTGACTATGAAGGAAGGCCAATCTTGAAATTGAGTGGACCCTGTCCACATACTGATGATTGGCAACAAGTTTGATTTGCACGTGTCAATGGTAATAGCATCAGGAGTTCCAAGAGGCATCTTCAGAGCTTCTCTTCGAAACCGTTCAATGTATTCCTCTGTAGATTCATTATTTTTCTGCTTGATTCTAATAAGAGCAGACATAGTCATGTCATTAAGCCCTTCATAGAACCTTTCAAGAAACATCTGTTTGAAACCAGCAAATGAGGTAATACTCCCATCTGGGAGACTTCTATACCATTCATAAGCCGTTCCCTTGAGACATCCAATAAATACCCGAGTAAGGAGGGCATCACTTGGTTGTAGTTGATCAGTCATCACTTCAAAGTGATTGATGAACTGACTTGGAGAAGTGGTTCCATCATAGAATGAGATAGTAGGAGGCTTGTATTTAGGAGGATATGATACTTGCTTCCATTCTATCGGATAAGGCTGCTTGATGCCTAACCTTTGTAAACCATCCTTCTGTTTGAATGCCTCGAATTGAGTTTTGAGATTTTTCAATTCTTCAGAGACAACTCCCGAAGATTGTGGAGTTGTGGCTTGTAGAGAATAGTTAGGAGGAGGAACAGCATTGTAAGCACTACCCCCAGCTCCAGAGAGACTAGGATTTGGTTGAGCAGGTCCAGGAGTATTGGATTGTACTGCTGGAGGAACTTATACTGGACTTATATCAGTATCAACTGGTATGGCATCTGATACAGTCTGTCGATTTTGCAACTGAGCTGTCATGAGTTCATACATTGACTTCATTGTGTCAGTCATAGACTTCATTTGCTGTTCCAAAGAAGCAATTCTTTGATCTTGAGGAGTCAGGGAAGAAGAGGGTTCATCAGTATTCCCATCAACCATGTAAGTCGTGACTGTATGAGGGATTATTGATGAACTAGTAGATGTTGTATGTTCTGAATCATTGCTTCGTGTATTAAAGTCAACTATAGGAGAATTACCCCCAGTAGGAAGAGGTGGGAAGTTAGATTCTCCAAGAAATTCAGAGTCAATTTCAGGGATCAAATTTCTTTGACTAGAAGCCAGGACTCTTGCTCTGATGTTTTTATATACTCCATCTGGACTATCAACTCTACCCCCGGTGTCCCGAGAAGTCATGTTGACAGAGGCAAACAAAGGCTCATCTTCATCAGGCATAGGTTCATACTGAATCCTATTAAAAATAGATTGTCGTTTATTTTGACATCTGCATTGCATTGTGACTCTTGGCTGGAAGTCACATTCAGCATGATCACCATGGTCTTGAACTGTTGATTCACATCTGCACTGAATTATGACTCTTGGATAGAAGTCACATTCAGCATGTTCCTTTGATATAGAATTACTCCTTCTCTTCTGTTGAAGATATTCCCGTAAATCTGTTTGTGAAGATTGAGGAGTATACTTCCTGTTCTTGGGTCTTGATGGCTCTTGATTATACAAAGAATGATTAATGTGAGCCACATAATTTCTTGCATACTCTGCATCTGGATCTTTTATCTTCATATCCAATTGGTATGGTTTCTTAACACCAGAAGTGCTGAGTTTTGTTCTTAAATCAGTGGAAGGTAACATATTAATTTTGGAAACATGGAGTTTTTCTTCCATTGATCTGGATATTTGCAGAGAAGGAAGAGTTAAACCACTCCCTTGATTAGGAGTTGGTAACAGACCCTCTTTAATGGACAGATTCTGTGCCCAATTTGAAGAAATCAAAGAAGAAGACATTAAGGAATGTTTCTTCTTAGACTCATTCAGATGTTGAGACATAGAATGTCCAGAAGGAAGAGTAGTCAAAAGACCATCTCCTTTCCTTTGACTAACAAAAGTATCAGTCAAAGCTGTTCCTGGAGTAAAATCTACAGGAGCAGAAGAAACAACTAAAGAGTTGTTCCTTTTCGAAGGGACTTTGTGTGGAAAACCACCCCCAGTTCTAGTAGAACTCGGTGAAGAAGAAGAGATAACTAAGGAGTTATTCTTCTCTGATGAAATACACGCTGAAACAGACTTGGTTAAAGAACCAGAGCTGTTAGCGTGACTTTTGATTTTAGAATTACACGCTGGAACAGATTTGGCTAAGGAGCCAATACTGTCAGCGTGACTTTTGAATGTGGGATTGCACACTGGAATAGATTTGGCTAAGGAGCCAGTACTATCAACGTGACTTTTAGAGTTGAATTTGCACACTAGAACAGATTTGGCTAAAGAGCCAGTACTGTCAGCGTGACTTTTAGAATTGAATTTGCACACTGGAACAGATTCGGCTAAAGAGCCAGTACTGTCAGCGTGACTTTTAGAATTGAATTTGCACGCTGGAACAGATTCGGCTAAAGAGCCAGTACTGTCAACGTGACTTTTAGTTACTGTCATCTTCGAGCGCACAAGAGTGTGCGTGCTTGCAGTGGAGTTCTTGCCAGTGTTAGGAGTAGACACTGTGGCAGAGACTTCACCATTGACTGCCAACTGATTCTTAGGGACATAGACAGAGTGTCCCTTTGACTTGGCAGTGATAATGGAGGCTGGAATGGGCTTGCCACCCTTAGCCCGCTGCATTTCTTCATAGGCGAGTTGATCGAATTTGATCGTCATCACCTTCTTCGTCGAGCCGATAGACGAAGTGTCGCATTGAGTTGTTACCATCTCAGAAGAGGAGATGGTTTTCCCCAGCAGAGTCGCCAATTTGTTTTCCATAAAGAAATTCTCTTTATTTGTTGTGTATCTGGGAAAATTACAACTGTAGGAATCCGATCTAGAAGACGATCGCTTTATCCCTTGGACTATGCGAAGAAGAAAAGCTCTCAAATTTTTGACAGTAGATATCAATGTATCTGTACAATGAATAAAAAAAGAACTCTATTTATAGAGTCAAAACAGTAACTGAAAAGATAACTACCTCACCACTAGTGCATTTGAAAAGTCACGCAGACTCTAAATACACGCAGGGTTAGTGAGTAGTTACTGGACGTGGCCCGTAACTGTTGGACACATGGCATTAGTGCATGAGTCGTGTGCAAGTTACTGGGCACGCGAGAGAGAGATCGGTGGCATGGCTGCCACGTACTCCAGTTGAAATGAAATCCACGCTGTCTTGCTGAAGGCAAAAAATCCACGCAGTTTCGTTGACGCAGACTCGTTGAAGGCGAAATCCACGCAAGCTTTGAAGAAGAATACTTCAGAATTCACGCAGGCTTTGAGAAGAATAACTCAAAAAATCCACGCAAACTTGAGGAAGGAGAAGGTTCAGAATCCACGCAAACCGCCAGCTGTCTTGATTGGCACGCTTCATCTGACACAGAATCTCTGACATTGATTATATTGTCAGCCGCATTAAATGAAGATAAGACCCAAAGTCACGCCAACTTGGTGAAGAGTGAGTCTTGCTAAGGAAGATTTCGAAAATCACGCAAAAGACGGCGATGATCTCTTGAATTCTGTGCATACGTGGCATACGAGGAGACGTTTCTCGACTGTTGTGTTGTCAGTCATTATGATTCTGACGTATGGCTGAGCTGTCTCTGCGTGACTTCTAAAGGAGATGGCCAGGCAGAACTTAGCGTATCTTTTGTACTGCTTCTTGGATCACTCTGCGTGACTTGTTCTGATCAACTCAGCGTGACTTCATTTTTGAGGCCTACAGGTGCAGAGAAGTTGGAAGGCGATCGAACACAATCCTTGTCATTTTAAGGTCGTTAAGGCAGCGGGCGAAGCGAAAAACTGTAGATCTTGGTTGTAAAAGAGGTGGACAGTATAGGGATCATAGTAAAAAAGATAAACTTCTCGTAACGAAAACTCCGAAGAAAGCGGCAGGGACAAGAAAATATGGTTGTCCCTTCAAGTTAGTGTTGGTGTACAAAAATGACGAGAAGTAGACAGTTGTGGTGAGGAATGTGATGCACAATCATCATGTGTCGGACACGCTTGTTGGTCATCCCTATGCTGGAAAATTGAACGACGATGAGAAAAAGTTAGTTACAGAATTGTCAACTTCCGGAGTTGGTCCTAAAGAAATTTATTCCGTACTGCGTGAGAAGAATGATAAGAACAAGTCCAGTTTGAGGACAATATACAATGCACTTGCTAGCTCGAGAAGAAATACTCTAAAAGGAAGAATGGCGATGCAGCAAGTGTTGAAGGTACTTGGCGAAAATCATTACGTGAAATACCATAGAAGACTTCCGCAGAGCAATGAAGTCATTTCTATGTTTTGGTCCCATCCGGATTGCACACAATTGGCACGGTCCTTCGCCGATGTCTTGGTTGTTGATTGCACGTACAAGACTAATAAATTCAAGATGCCTCTTTTTCACATTGTCGGCTTCACTTCTACTGGTAAAACATTTTCAGTTGCCTTTTGTTTCATGAAGAACGAAACAGTAGAGGACTATACATGGGCTTTGAAAAAGTTGAAGTCACTTTACACTGGACAGAGAGAGCCGTCTATTTTTGTCACCGACCGGGAATATGCATTGATGAATGCTATTGATATCGCATTTCCTCATGCTCGTAGATTATTATGCAGTTGGCATGTAAATCAAAATATTCAAGCACAATGCAAGATAAAGTTCGAGAAAGTAGATGGCAAAGTCGACATGGAACGCTTCGAAGAATTCTACAGAGATTGGACCCTTGTATGGCGAGCAAGTACTAAGAAAACTTTCGACGCAGCATGGTACATCTTCAAAGAGCAGTGGGAAAAGAGCAACCCGGCATGTATATCTTATATCAAAGACACGGCTTGATCTACATAAAAATTTTTTTGTCTTGGTATGGACAAATACGGTGAAACATTATGGCACGACCACTACCAACCGTGCCGAAGGATCACATTCAAGACTAAAAAGACATCTTCGTTCATCGGTCGGGAGTTTCGTGTCAGTTTGGGAAGCAATCAATCAAATGACCAATTCCACCGTGAACGAGATAAAGACTTCATTTGAGATGAGCCTCAATATTGTGATGCACCAACATAAGAAAGAACATCTCTTGTCTGATTTAATCCATATAGTGTCCCACTCTGTATTGAATTTACTACTTCATGAGACTGGTCGTGCGAATTCAGTCGGATTGGATACCGAAGTATGTGGTTGTACATATCGTACTTGTTTCGGCCTCCCTTGTGCACATGAGATCAACAAATATCGACGTCAATGTAGACCTATTCCAGTAGTGGTTGTTGATCAACGTTGGAGACAGCTGTCGATCATGCCTATAGTGGACATTCAGGATGATTTTTTTTCCATGCCACAGATGAAACTTCTTCATGCAAGATGGTGTGCCGCACTAGAACCTGAGAGGAGGTTTATTGAGCTCAAAATCCAAGAACTTGCCAATCCGGCAAGTAGTCATATACAGGAGCCATCTATTTTCATTGCTTCGAAGGGTAGATCGCCAAAAAGAACACATAAGAAGAAGCTCCATGATACTAAGCGAGAACCCTCACTATTTGAGCATATTGAAATAAGCGTGGAACGTGTAGTCATTCCGAAGAGGATGAACAAGCTCCATACTCGCAGAAAGATGCAGAAAACTAGTGTTGTTACAGCGTTTGATGTGTACATTGGTGCTTTTTTGCCCGCCATACGAAAATATATTTGGTCTATAGATGATGTACCGAAAGACAGCCATTGTGGATTTCACGTGCTTGCACGACATCTAGGCTACCCCCCCAAAGACGGATGGAGACAAGTCAGAGCAGAGCTATATTCTGAGCTGGTGTCTCGTCTTTCATTCTACAGCAAAATACTTGGCCAAGAACATGTTGAAGAATTGTTGACAAGCATTCCGTGCGATACCCAGACCACTGGACCAGAACATTACTTGGACGTACCATCTGCTGCATATCTATTCGCTAACATGTACAAGCTACCAATTATCGTTCTTTCCCAGAACATCAACAATACATTCTTTCCAATGTGCGCTCCTCCCGCAGAGTACAGTATATCCAACCTACATACCATTGGACTCGATAAAAATCACTTCGTTATCCCGCGGTTGATCGGTCACTCTCCTATAGCTCCCCCTGCGTCAGTTTGGTATAAACATGCTCCGGAAGAATCGATTTCCTGGGTAGCACCATACACCGAAGCTATAAATGCTTACAAGAAGATCACGAATTACGTGGAACCTATACCAAGGCCGGAGGGACACTACGATGTATTAATTGACTGATGTATAGAAGAATGTTGCAATATATCACATTTTGTATAGAAGATCGTTGCAATATATCACATTTTGTAATAGTTTCTATCATTTTGCATAGAAGAATGTAACAAGTATAGACCATGATCATTTTATATATGAATGTTGCAATATGGATGAGTATCATCATGTATATGACCGTTGCAATATGGATGAGTATCATTTTGTATCATTTTTCCTATCAAGTATTGATGAATGTAACAAGTATTCATGAGTATCATTTTGGATCGTTAGTATCATTAGTTACTGAATGTTGCAATACGGTTTTAAGTAGCGACTTTTAAACCAGTCCAACACATGCTTGATAATTCATTAACGAGCGGTTCTGAAAATATTTTACACGAATAAAATTAACTATATGTCCATATATAAACAAAACGGTCATGAGCACTGGAATTGTCACCCAGTTCACGCATCGATCAGGAGGTATAAGTTTATATTTTATCAAAATAATAGAAACACATAAAATAATAGAAAGACCTCGTTGGATATAGGAGATAAAAATTTTAAAAATAAAAACTACTGAGAAAAGTAGGCGTAGTTTAGAAAAAGTAGAAAAGAACCACAAATGAGAAAGAAAAAACAGGGTAGAATAGTAGTAATTATAATTATATATTTTTGGTGAGGATATAAATAGAATAAAATAATAAAATTCTTCAAAATCCACCAATTTGAGGTGTTTAAAAAGTCACCCAAAATTATATTACATTGTATTTGGGAGATTTTTAAGCAAAAAAAAAACCAGTGCCTCAAAAAAATAAAACCGTAACCAAGCAGACCCAAAATCTCAATGGAAATAGATTACCATGACAAATATGGGTTACTAAAAACGAGAAGACGAGAAAAAACCAACAAATAACTTCTCGAAATGTTCTCTCTTAAAATCAAAACTCGAAACTCTGAATTACCTTTCTCTTTTGGTTGAAAAATTATACATTGAGAAAACTCTCTCCTTATGTTATTATGCTTTGAAATTAGGGTTAGAAATTCATATTTAAAGCTCGTTATTCTTGAAATAACCTAAACCACTGATTTAGATCCAACGATGTTGATAAAGTAGCAAAATTAGACCTTCAGCCTTCATCCCTCGATACGGTATACTATCGGTGAACCGGTGAAAGGGTACTTGGGCACAGAACAACATTCCCATGCTCTGAAAAAAAAAGTACAATAACACCAGTATACTGGTAATGATATTTTGCCGATACTGATATAGTTTCGTCTAGAGTCTAATACGCGCTTAGATCGAACCATCTTTGTTGCCTTCGACTCCTTGAACTTTTTCGAGACACGGATAACGCTCATCATACTTCAATGTGTTTTCTACATAGGTTGAAAATCTCATCCAACATCAACATTATGTATACTAAACTCAATATTTCAAATAATGAACTCAAATAAAATATTAAGTAAACAAGTCAAATATTAAGTATATAACAGAAGAAGAAACAAACTACATTTTCTAACATAAGTGTATATACGTAGCATGTATGTGGAATTATCTTATATTACCCATGTTCCATCAATACAAGGTTCTTCACCAAATAACAGCCTTGATTACAGATATGAAGAGAAGAAAGGTTTCCCCTGTTAGAACCCATGTGCTACGTAATGGAAATAATAGGCGGTTACTGTAATTTTGGGATAAAATTTTGACACATGGTTCTGATTTCATGTTAATAATTCTCAACTTCAGTACCCAAAAGTAGAACTTTCTCCGATGGCGACACCGCTGGTCTCCGACCAGAAGAAGCGGGCTATGGAGGCTCTCGAGCGGAGGTTCGCCGCCGACAAGGCCAGGAGCCTCCAAGAAGAGCAGCGGAAGAGCCTCCAAGAAGAACGGCGGGAAGAACAGCGGAGGAACAAGAAGAGCAGGAGGAACCCTAAGGAAGACCAGCAGCAAGTGGCTCCGGCAGTCGAAGGACAGGTGGAAGGGGTTCCTTATCCCAAGGTCGATCCCTCTCCCTCTTCCTCCTCCAAGAAAGGTCAGATTTCAATTCAACACTCCACGCATTGTCCGTGTCGGAATATTTCCTCTTGCACGGACGCGACATCTGGTGTCCTAATATATATTGGAGTGTCCGGATTGTGTCCAACAGGTGTCCGACAAGACATGGCGCACATTTTTGGAGTGTCTGTGATTCCGTGCTTCCTAGCTCGACATTCATGTCACATGGTCGTCCTATCTACGTTCTTAGGGGGTCCAAAGCATGGTTGGAATGATTTTGCACTTTCACAATGGTTCGAAACACGATTGTGATATTAAAAGACGATATTTTTTTTAAATTGAGTCCTTTCTACAACTTTTTCGAACCTAGTCTACTCTGTCACTAATAAAGGATATCCGTAAATGTTAATATTACCATTATGTAATATAGATTTTATTTATGTGAATATGTATTCTTCTCTATAGATAAACCCTATACATGCCTTAACAGTATTACAATTTTTTTTGGTTGTAAATGTTATATTTTGGATGGGATGGTGAATCTGAAGTTTGGTTGTTTGTTATTTCTCAGGGCGTTTGGTATACACTGGGCATGCTCCTCCAGGTAGAACGAATATATCATCCAGTAAAATTTGTCTCTATAACATTGCGTCTAACCATATGTAGTAAGCTTCACAGGAGAAAATGCGGACCCTGCATATGCCAGACTTTCTCATCTTGTACATGAGAATCTGGTAGGGGCTGTCACGGAGGTAAGTTTCTAATTGTTTGTAACCTGCATAACTACGTTTCATCACTAAAATGTTACTATGAAGAGGATGCTAAAATTTGTTCGTCTTAACCATGACCAGCCTCTTGAAAACAATTGAATGGTTAACCTAGATTTCTAGAACAAATTGTATGATCTGATAACTGCCCTCATTATTACTCCTTGAACTCGAATTTGACGAAAGTCGCTTAGTCTCAAGCTAACAGAAGCATAGATTTTCATTGAAATAGTTCCGCATGACAACAATGCAGGGTTCAAGTAACGTGGATGTTGTCGACAATGTTGTCTTCAATCTTCTCCAGCATGGCGATAAAGGACTTAAGTATACAAGGGGTAGCATAGACATGAAAATTGACAAAGGTCTTCTTCTTGACAATTTTGTGCCAAGAGGGGGGTCTTTGGCTGATGCTCGAGTAAAAGCTTTGAAGAGCCACTCGAAGAGGTCAAAGAAGCACATGAGCATGCGGCAACATCGGGAGTGTGGATCGTTTGATTTACCTAAGGAGTTCCATAGGTATTGTATTTCACAATCACGTCCATTATCAGTTTATCTGTATTTGTCTATGAAGGGATTAGTTTACTTTCATAGATCCTAATGAAATGTCAATCATCTGTCATGCTCAATGCATGCATATCTGTGATCACTCATAGTTGCTTATAAGGCCTAGTCGAGAGTGAGCCAAAGAAACAAATAACAATTAAGACATGAAATTCATTATGCAAGCGCTTGTATTTATTGGTATACGGAGTAGCTAAGCAAGAAAGAAAATACGTTGAAATTTCTATAACTGGTATGATCAAGGTTCGCAGTATTGGTGTAAGAATCGGTTTCAGACCCTTCCTATGAGTATCAGTACCTGTCATTTCGGTTGTTTCAGATCATAGTATTTTCCTTTCAGAAAGCCAAAAGTGTTTTTTTTACAAAAGATAGAAATATATTTGATACATTTAGACACAAGTTATATATTATATGTCGATTCTTGTTAGTTTTAAATGGAATAATATTCCACTTGCAATAGGTCATACTATTATTTAGTTACTTGCATTTAGGCAAAGCGCAACCACAAAATGAAATAATATTAATATGTATGTCGTAAATTTATAGAGTTACAACTTCGACAAATGGTATTGGTTATAATTTATCAATAAGAAATCTTGTTGACACACTGAAACATTGTCAATGGTAATGGTTATAATTTATCAATAAGAAATATTGCTGACACACTGTAACATTGTTAATCTTTGGCACAACTGAATCATTGTGTTGTACTATTTTTCAATCTTCTTCGTTCAATTTTTCTCTACCAAATTTACCAGAAAAAGAGACCCTCATCGGTATCTGTCAGTATTGTAGCTGATCGGTATCGGATCGGAACATGCCAAAACCGATACATATCGGCTATATCTTTGTTAGTGCAAACTATACTAAGAATACAGTACCGAGAAATATGTGAAGACATTGGTTTCGGCGTCTCCTAGTTTGGAATGTTCGTATTGTGTCCAATACATGTCAACATGGACACGAAGTGCTATGATACCAATTTCAGATTATCTGTACTTCATGGCTGGATTTTGCTACCCCCTTTGTCCATACTGAATGATGTCATTGACTGCCTTCTCTTGGGGATGCCGCAGCACTGCTGTCTAGCAAGAGGGCCCGAACTAAGATGGCGAGTATTAGTCCGGGCATATTTAAACAGCAGTCATGGTCAATGCAAGGGGTTAGGTTTCTTGTGCCAATATGGAGGTGCCTCTGCCATTGTCTAGGTTCAGTAACCACCTTTTTGCACCTATTAAGCCTTTGTATTTGAAGGGTGTGTAGGAAGTAGGGTTCTAGCCTTATTGCAAACTGTAACTTTTGGTTTAGGAGCAATGTCAAAGTAGCTGTTAACTCTTGATAGTTTTAATTGCTATTAAGAAGAACTAGAGGATATATTAATAGATCATATAATGGAAGATACACCATAAAATCTTCTTAGGGATATGTAATCCAAGTGAACTTGATTATTTAATTCGAATGTTACAATAGGGGGAAACCTTTCTTCTCTTCAGATCTGTAATCAAGGCTATTATTTGGTGAAGAACCTTGTATTGATGGAACATGGGTAATATAAGATAATTCCACATACATGCTGAGTTCTAGCAAAACCTGTTATGTGGATTGCATGTTGCTTTTATGAGAATCTTATATTATTGCAGCGAATGTGAAAAAAAGTTGAAAGCTTCAGGATTGGGGGTTGACAATTCTCTAGATGCAACCAATGTGTTGTTCTAATGGTAGATAACTACTATAGTCCTTACTGTTGCAAAGGGCGCGTTTGATATTCTCATAGAATACGTTAATGGGAGGAATGCCTAATATTATAGA
This sequence comes from Iris pallida, assembly GCA_029216955.1. Taxonomy (NCBI): domain Eukaryota; kingdom Viridiplantae; phylum Streptophyta; class Magnoliopsida; order Asparagales; family Iridaceae; genus Iris; species Iris pallida. The sequence goes on along the minus strand of JANAVB010019798.1, from coordinate 5,281,566 downwards.
ACTGATAAAGATATCATCATAATCACATACCTTTTGATTATGAAACACATGCAACCCTTCCATCTTTCATCTCAAAAAGGCGATCTCTTGTGTATTGAACTATGTTGCACAAACATTGACATAGGTATATATAATGACATGATACAGATACAGTATACAATATTTTCAGTGTGCATGAATACGGACACAGGTACGGTATGTAACACCATTTACCCGTATCCATGCAACATAGGTTCTGAATGATAGAAAGTTAAACAATTCCTTCTACTTGGCAAGCATTTGCCCATATCAATTGATTTCCTGATATTTAACAGATTAGGGGTCTTGAAAAGGAAATGGGAGGGTATCATTGACAATTAGGGTGCAGATTTTTTTTCATTCCCGGGCAAATTTAGGGTGGGAAAAACCTATCCCATGTTTGGTTTAGATTAAATTTATTCTCGGAAATTGCGAATATCCGGGTAAACAATTTACCCAAAAAACATGGAAATCATATCCCTTAAGAATAGGTGGGGGTTTTTTGCTGGGTAAAAATTTTTTGGGGTGTTTTTTTTTTCCTACACTTCTTTTTGCTTTGTTATCCTTTTTCATTTTTTTTTCTTTCATTTTTTTCATTTTTTCATTCTAAAGTTTTTTTTTTGGTTTTTTTTTTTCATTTTTAAAATCTTTTTTTTCCCATTTTTTCAAGATTTTTTTTGTTGCCTTTTACCCTTCTTCATTTTTTATCCCTTTTTATTCAGTTTTTTTTTTTTACCCTTCTTCATTTTTCGAGAATATTTATATAGTCACCAAGCATGGGAATATAATTTTCCAGGGAATTTAATTACCGAGAATTTGATTTCCGGAATATACAATTCCCGGTTATGTAGTATTATGTGTACCAAACGCCCCGGAAATCAAGAGGAGTTACCATAGATCGCTCAACCAACCCCCACTGTATCAGTTACTTGCATTCCATTTTTTTTCCTGAATCGTGGGACATTCCTGAATGCTAAATGTACCGCTCCAGAACTCCAAACTAGAAATTACGCATAGCTGCACACTTCTTGATTGTTTTTATTAGATAAAGGACATGAGTCAACATCACTAATGTAGGAAAACTACATCATGCACCTGATTTGCAGCAATCAGAGGCTGCCTCCAACTGCAATTCAAGGAAAATAACTCCTAGTCGCACTTAGTTCCACCTAAGCATTCCAAGTAAGCCTATGCTTTCCCATTTCCATCCCTTCCATGATGTTCATTGTTCTGGGTACCCTTGATCCGATAGGGACAATGGTGGGTGCTTCACTTATCTATATGCTTTTGAGGTCATGTCTATGCCGTGGCATATATTTGAAGGACATGATGGTTGCATATTACCCTACTTTAACTAATTGCGATGTCTTGATGCAATTATAGCTGTGGTCAGGTTGAAATTTAAGTACCATCAATTGGGCTCAGGCATGCTCCCCATAAAATTTGGGCAGGCAAGGGTTGAGTAATGGTACGATCTTGGTGTTTGTCCCTTAGCTGTCACTTTCTCCTGTATTTTTCTATAATTACAAACAATGCCACTAGATGTTAATGTTATCTTCTCTTGACTGAATAAAATAACTTGGATGTTAATATAGATTTATAGAAGTTAGTCCATATTAGATTGAATATACAGTTTTTGTTAGAGAAATATATAATAAACTGGCAAATTTAAGCTCTAGTGTTAAATATCATATAGTATAATTCCTTTTTTACAAAATGGTTCTCTTATATGATTACAATTTTTGCCTATGCTAATCTGGGGTAGAAGCTTGTAATTTCAGTCTCTGACATATCAAAGAATCTTAAACCGTGTTTCAACTACAATTGTTTCTGCTGATCTGATCTGAGTTTTTTTGGCCAATAATAAAAAATTGTGAGTTTTACATAACCTATACCCGTTTTTACAATGGTACCCATTAAGATGGAAAACATGTCCAGTTTGGTGTTCTAAGAAACTTGTAGAAATTTAAAAGGGATCTATATGATATGTATATATGAATATGAAGTAGCTTGGAGTTTCTATTTTTGTTATTTAAAAATATTTTTTAAGGTTAGGATGAGCAAATCAACATGAAAAGTGATATTTGGTCTGTTAAAGGATAAGGGCATAGCATGCCCAGAACACATTTCAG